>CAUYLG010010458.1:0-163243 GCA_963573385.1 Cacajao melanocephalus | reverse complement strand
CCTCAGCAATTGCATAGCATTTCACAGGTTTAAATAAAATATTGGTTGGCTGCTTGTTTGTTATTTTCATCCCTTATTCCTTCCTGTCTCCATTGTTAAGCACAATTATTGGCATAAAAGAGGTTTTTAATACCCATTTTAGATTGCATTCTAGCCTGGGCAATAGAGCAAGAATCCGGTTCTCTCTCCCTCTTTCTCTTCCTCTTTCTTTCTCTCTTACATTCTTTTTTTTTCTTTCACTCTTTCTTTCTTTCTTCTTTTCTCTTTTTTTCTTTCTTTCAAAAAAACAAAAAGGGAAGGCTTAAAACATATGACAAGATGTGAAATAACATTAGTCAAAGAATTGAAAGCAAAGTTAAATACGTTTGCCACCCACTAAAGTTACCAATCTCAAACATGTTGTGAGGTTATGCCAGTGGTGGAGAACCCGCATTCACTTGTGGTATTA
Source organism: Cacajao melanocephalus (assembly GCA_963573385.1). NCBI lineage: Eukaryota > Metazoa > Chordata > Mammalia > Primates > Pitheciidae > Cacajao > Cacajao melanocephalus. Next base: position 162,795 of record CAUYLG010010458.1, on the reverse strand, counting down.
TTAAGAAATTTAAACATTCACATACTCGCATTGAAACTTACCCATTAGTACCATAGACAGGTTTTTTTGGGATAAACACAGAAGTTGACCCTTCCGCTTTTAAAGCTTGAAACTTATGTTTGTTTTATCTGAGTTCCTTTCTCAGGAAAAGACCCAAGGCCATAAATGAATGAATGACTGAATGAATGAACGAATGAACTGAAACTTTCTAGATCATACATCTAGACAATAAGATGCCAGAACCCTCATTCATCATTATTGCTTCCTTACTCTACTACACAGTTCCTGTTTTCTTATGCATTATTACACTTCTTCCCTGCTGTATAAACTCCTAATTTTAGTTGATTAGGAAGGTGGATTTGAGGCTGATCTCCCATGTCCTTGGCTACAGTTCCTGAATAAAGCCATCTTCCTTGTCAACAATCATTGTCTCAGTCACTGGCTTTTTGTGTTGCAAGCAGCAGGACCTAGACTGAACTCCTGGTGTTTCAGTAATATCATGACTTAAAATACCACTTTTCAATGTATATTCTGGAAAAATACATAACTTTACAAAAATGTTCATTGAATCACAGTTTGTAATTGCTAAAAAGTGGAAACAAACTTGCTTATCATATAAGTAAAAATTGAACACAAAGTATGTGTGTATATATATACATATATATATATGTATATATTTGCCTATCTAGTTATAGATATGTGTGTACATATATATGAATATACATGTGTGTATATAGATATGTGTATATATATCTGTATACACACACACATATCTATAACTAGATAGGCAAAAACTAGGAAGTTTGATAATACCAATCATTAGGTTGTAGATGGGGACACTTATCCACTTCTGTTGGGAATAGATATTGCTATAACTACTCTGGAAAACACTTTGGTATCACCTAATACACTTGAGCCTGCAATACTCATGAAGCCAGCAACTACATTACTAAGTGGAATTTCCAGAGTACTTTTGCATATTGTACTAGGAAACATTCTTACAAATATTCTTAGCAGCAGAATATGGAAACAACAACCCAAATGTCCATTGATAGTAATATCAAGAAATACATTGGGGCTTACTCACACAAGGGAATACTACACAGCAATGAAAAGAACTGAAATACAGTTTGAGACTTCCCCTAGATAAATCTTGCACAGGCACAAGGAGGAATGGAAAGAAGCAAGCCTCCAGTCATACATAGTATATGGTTTCATTTATATAAAGTTACAAAACACAACTTTAAATACGTTACTTAAGGATGCAACCCCCAGGTGGCAAAACAGATGTTAGGCTCAGGGAGAGAGGGGATGAGGATATGCTCAGAAAAATATGGTGTGATCATGGTCAGAGCAAAAAAAGGGTCTGAGGTAAGGTGCAGTTTTCTGCTTTTGAACCTGGGTGGTGCTTACATAGGTGTTCACTTGGTTATGCTTCTTTAAAATATTCTTACATTCTATATACATTGTGATCTATGTATTATTATCAATGTCTCAATAAATTTAGAAATGAAGCAATAAACCAAAATATTAATACTCTCTATGTGCCATAGAATTAAAGATAATTTTAAATTTTTAAAGATTTTTTTTGTTCTGTTTTCTAAGTCTTCCAAATGAAAATGATAATCTGAAAGAAATGACACATATTCTTACATGTTTCTTCTTTTTGTGTGTGTGGTAAGGATACTTAAGATCTACTATCTTGGGTGGGCGTGGTGGCTCATGCCTGTAATCTCAGCACTTTGGGAAGCCAAGGAGGGCGGATCATGAGGTCAGGAGTTCGAGACCAGCCTGACCAACATGGTGAAACCCCATCTCTACTAAAAATACAAAAAATTAGCTGGGCGTGTTGGTGTGTGCCTGTAATCCCATCTACTCCGAAGACTGAGACAGGAGAATCACTTGAACTTGGGAGGCGAAGGTTGCAGTGAGCTGAGAGCGTGCCACTGCACTCTAACCTGGGTGACTGAGTGAGACTGTCTCAGAAAAAAAAAAAATCTACTATCTTAGCAAATTTCAAGTATACAATTCAATTACTGTACTGTTAACTACAGTCACCATGTTGTATATTAGATCTGTAGAAGTTATTCATCTTGCATCACTGGAACTTTGTATCTCTTAACAAACATATCTCCATTGCCCCCTCCATCTACCCTCTGTCCCACCCCTGGCAACTGCCCTTCAATTTTCTGCTTCTACGAGTTTGACTCCTTTAGTTCCACATATAGCTAAGATCATACAGTATTTGTCTTTCTGTGTCTTGTGTATTTCACTTGGTAGCATGTCTGTCAGAATTATCCATGTAGTTACAAATGTCAGGATTTCTTTCTTTTTTAAAGCAAAGAAAAAAAGAAAGAGAATGAGAAGTAAAGGAAATGGTAACTATGGAAGGTGATGGCTATGTTGTTAAGTAGCTTGATTGTGGTAATCATTTCACTGTGCATGCATGTATCAAACTGTGAAGTTGGACACCTTAAATATATGCAATTTCTATTTGTCTATTATACTTCAATAGAGCTAACAGATGACACCCACCGTGTTATTATATTTAATTTGGAAATCTCTTATGATGAGAAGAGTATGTGTGTCTCATAAGAAAACTCTTCTGGTCACAGAAGATGGTGCGTGCCCCTTGAATATAATTTGATTTTTCTATACTTAGCAGGGATGTTAGGGTTAAAAATTAGACAATTATACAGTGTTACTGAAGCCAAGGTAGCACAAGAAGCTGCTTTCCTTTGTTTCAATCATTTCATCTTTCTACCTATATCTTTGATATATTCTTTCTAACTCCCATTGCAACATATGTATACACTTCCCTTCTGTGTCTGAGTCAGCTTTGCTTGAGTTCAACATATCACATATACTGATCCCAACCTTATTTTTTCCCTAGAGGTTTCAAAAGTTCAATTACATTTCCCAACTCTTCATGTGTTCTATTTGCCTTTAAAAGGGAAGCTATCTCTCCAAGCATCACCATTCAATGTGATGAGAAGGAGAAAGAAGGCAGGGCTGTCATCTTAGCATTTGGCACCGTAGTCTGCTTAAATCTGTCCTGAGTCCCATTTTTCTTTAATTAGTCTCGTAGGAAAAGAGGAGCAAGATCATGCTGCCAAATGGGATATTTTTGGAATTCTCATTATTCTTGTATAATTGTGCCACTGGTCATTTTTAATCTTTACCTTAGAAGAGTTTCTAATAAAAACCAGATACTGGACAGGTTTAATGTGTTGAGCAGCTACCATATACAAGGCTTGTTCACATTACTGAATGTACAAGGCCTGGTTTGTTTCCTCAAGGAACCTACAATCTAAAGAAACAGATACCTGTGCTAATTATAATTAATAATAATGAATCGTGATAACCACAGCATTAATTTAGCATTTCCTGTATGATAACAGTTCTTCTCATATTAATCCACCTAATCCTTATAACAATTCTATCACATGGGTACCATTTGTCACTCACTTTGCAGATGAGTACATTGAGACGAAGAAGGAAAATCATGTGTCCAAAGTCTTATAACTACTAGATGGTACACTGAGAATTAAAAAATCAGGCAGCCAACTCATGACCCACTGTTTATATCCAGTACACACGTGACATTCAACGTCACCTTGAAATAAAGCAGAGTACAGGATTGGTGCAAGGACTAGATATGGACTGAAAACATCACTAGTCAGTATCAAGATTGTAGCTGAAACCCAGGAATTCAGAGCTAACTTCATTAAACCCCTAATTCTGGGGGGATGTATTCAGTGTTCTTTAGTCCTGTGTTCCTTTACGCTGATATCTAAGGACTGTGTTTTCCTGATGATCGTAACGTCTCTTTTCTTTAAACATACCTTATTGTTGACTCTTCCAAGCAGCGATTTGCATTTTTAAATGCCAGAAATTGCTGTGCATGATCTCAAATAAGAACTTTAAGCCTTAAGTTTAAGAAAATGACAAATCAGGCTTAGAAACAAATGTACAAATATATGGCATTATGTGCTAGGCATCTTGAATGGGCATTTTTCCTCATAAATTATAAGAAGACTCAGAAAGGAAGAAATTGGGTGCCTTTAAGTGGAAATGAATTTGAATAAGAGCACAGAAATGGAACTGATAGAGCATTTATTTGGTTATATGATCATTTACTTGCTTTGTGTGGCCATTTGAATTTTATTTGACACTTAACAGGACACACACACACACACACAAACACACATACACACACACACACCATAATATTATCAATTCCATTTTCTTTTTCTGTAAGGAAAATGAGGAAGCTAAAAGTAAAAGACATGCTAATGCAGGGCTGTGGTTGAATTATAGTTCCCACTGTGAGTTTAAGCCCACCCAACATGCACCCACTAAGAGCAGGATGTTACCATCATAAACAACAAGAAAAATCTACTGCACATATCCTATGGAGCCTTGTTTACAGAGCCTGTGGAAGCTATAATTTATAATTTTGGACATTTTTAAGAAGTAAAATCTCTACCTTGGATCTTTTGGCATTAAACATGAAATATAACAGCTCCCAAGAAGATACACCTTCATGGAGTTTCTCTCTTCGGCAAGACCTGAAAAAGGCCATTTTCCATGAATTTTCATATTGGTTCCCTTTAAGGAAGCTAATAAATAATTTCAGCATCACTGTTTTCCTCTTGTTTATTCATGTCTTTTACTAAAAAAAAAATGTTTTGCTAATAGAAGAAACAAAACAAAATATTTACTCCCTGCTGTGTCTTTCTTTTGATGAGGGCCAATGTGATAAAGAAGTTTTTTCCTCCCTTATAAAATTGTTTACAGGAAACAGTGGGAGAGAACTAAAGAATAACAGTTTTTCTTTAGCAGCCGGAGGTTGTCTGAATGGAGTCTTCAATTCCCATGCATGTTTTGTAATGCAGATTTCTTTGAAAATGATCTTGCCGGTGCACCTTAAATACATTTTAGAATTATCTTACCATGAAATTGGTTTTCTCTGTCATTGGCTTAGTTGAATCCCTCCCCCAACTTTTTTTTTTTTTAAATCAATGCTGGGACATTAAAAATAAAGCCGTGGCTGCACATGCTGTTTTTGGAAGTTCCTATCAAAATTCCGTCCTTCAGCAGATTAGTGTGGTTCGAGCAGCAGGTCTTTATCACAGTATAGCTATGTGGGATCCAGCTCCTCCACCTTTCCCTGAGGCTTAATTCTCCACTTTCTATTTTTCCCATTGGCCAGTATTTCTGTAATAATTAACCATAAATAGAGCAAGGAAGAAGCTTCAGGAGCAAAAGTAGCCCAGAACTTGGTTGCCATTGAATGAGTGATTTAAAAAACAGCAACTCATGGTTTAGAGGTCATGCTGGGAAACCAGCTGATGTTAATGATATTTGTAGAGGTGGTGGACATGAACATAGAGATGGTGGTGGTGATGTGATTGTGGTGGTGGTGATGGCGATGGTGGTGATGGTAATGGTGATGTAGGTAGTAATGGTAATAATGGTAGCAGTAGTGGCAAGGTTATGGGAGTGACTTAAAAGCATGCCAGGTAAGGTCTGAGAAATGTGACTGGTGCAACACTTTAACAAAATTTTCTGTGCTCTGATCATTTTACAACAGGTAGTTTTCTTTTCATGCTAATATATTCTGTCTCTAAAAACTATTAATTTTCAGTAGAAAGTCTTTATCAAATATTGCTACATATATATAGAAAATTCTTCAAAGCCAACAAAATCAAATTTCAGATTATTTGTTTGATATACATTGTGCACCCTTGGAAAATGAGAGTTGTAAAAGGAAACCAACCCTGTAAGATAGTAGTGCTAAAAATCTCCCCATCTTCACTTTTTCTCTTGCTGTTATACCTGAGAGGATTGTCCTGGTGCCATTGCTGGTTGGCACATGTTTTTTTCATTCCACACTTTGAAATATGAATCTATTACAAAAGGATCATGTTGGCAAGGCACTGGGGATGAATAAGTTAGGAACAGTAATTAGTTTTTAAGCATTCCTTTTAACCATGGCAAAGCATTTCCCCCCCTCCCCCAAATATTAAGTAATTTCCTCCCAAGCAGTTGGTTTATAAGAACAGTTTAGTTTAACTGAATTTTCATATTCTGAATGGACTGTCTTTATCTTCTTGACACATTATTTCCCAATTTCATTGTACTGTCCCTTCTGCTCATCATCTCTCACAAAAGAAACCCTCTTCAAGATATGTCATTCTGTGTCTCATATCTGGAATGGGAAGCCCTTCCCACTTAAACAAACAAAACTCCCCATTGTCATTCTGTGTATACCCCTCCCCTCTTAGAGCCTTGCCTCTTCCACAGTCATGCGTCTTGAAAATGTAAGACTTATCTACACTTGTTTCTGTTTTCCCACTCAGCTGTTCAACCCACTGCACTCTTGCCTCTGTCCTCACCACACCACTAAAATTTCTCTCGATATTGGCCACTGCCCTTTTTTGCTCAGTTGCAAGGTCATTTCTCAGACCTTTTCCTGCCCACCTGGATGGTATCTGACCCTGTTCCTTACACCCTTTTTGGTAAACTACTTATCTGGTCATCTCTAATTTACCATTTAGGTTTCAGCCTAACTATCAGTTCTTCCAAGAGGACATCGTGGAGCCCTCCAAGTCTGGGAAAGAAACAGCATCTGTAATTTCTTTTTCATTACCCAGGACTGTTAAAAATTTTGATTCAGTTGTCTGACATGCTTCCTTTATATCCCTGATGCCTAGCACATATATGGCACAAAGTCAGCATATATTTTCCTCCAGTTTCTTTTGGATTCCAGTAACAGAAACTTTCTCCAGCATAAGCAAAAGGAGAATTTATTATTAGGACTTAGAATTACACCTTGGGTCAAGCAACAGAAAATGCAGCCAGACCATGGAGGACTGAGAATAGGAAGTGACAGCTGTAGGAACCAAGACTATTTATCTTGGATGTCCTCTGCCTTCAGGGGCCGAATAACTACTAGCTTCTGCTTGTTTCTGTGTTTTGGCCCAATTTTTTTCCTTCTATAGACCAGCTTTCCTTCTTCTCAGCACCCGTTTCCCTCTTCTGAGTTTATACACCCTCAGCTCTAGTTCTCTATGCCAGGGGAGCAGAGACAAGTGGTAGAAACATGGCTCCTGGGGTTGTACCTTGAGGGTGTTAGGGTGCCATGGGCTGCTTACGGGATGGGGATCATGAGCTGAGCAGGCACCCAGTGTATGTCTATTTCAGTACTTGCTTAAAAATCCAGTGAATGATTGAGCAGCTGTCTTCTAAGATTCTCTCATTTTCATAAGGAATCTAAAGTCTCCAAAGACTAATATTCCTCATTTACAAGAAAGTGAGTTCATCCAGGATAGCTTCAATACTCTTCTACACTTTCCTTATTGACAAAATGGGATACATTGTTCTCATCAAAGGAGCTAGTAGTCCTTATGGATTCTGACTGAGTTGGCCATCACCTTATTCTTTTGGTTTAAGAAGCAGGGTTTGGAGGGTTGGGGAATGGACTCAGCAATTGCTATAATATAAGGCAGAATAAGAAACAATCCTCCAGATCTCAGGGACTTGTAACATGCATCTATTTTTCTTGCTCATGGGTGTGTAGGAGCTGAGGTTTGGCTCATTTTGGCTGAGCTTGCTTGGGTTTGGTGCTTCTTCAAGGACCTGGACTGAAGGGACAGTGGCTACCTGGGGCTTATTCTTCTTGGGCAGGAGCCTGCATGGAAACATGGGCTGCTTCTAAAGGCCTGGGCTAAGAAATAGCAGCTGTTACTCCCACCCACATCCTATTGTTTAAGGCCAAGCTAAATGTTGGTGAGATGTATACTTCATCTTCTCTGTTCTATTGCAAGTTCCTGTGGCAGTGGGAGGGAGTAAGAATTGGGAACAAGAATCAAATGTGCTGGAATCCTAAAATTACTTACATGATTTCAATGACTTTTTCGTTTTCAAGGTAAAGTTCAAATTCTTTAGTTAGGCATGCTAGGTGACCAGGTGTGCAGCTACAACTGGGTACAACTCTTCAGCCCCATTTCATATTCATTTTCCCTTTTACATGTACAGTTTGGCTCAAGTCAAGTGGAATCTCTGTTGAGCATAGCATATCTTCTTGCATGCTGTTCTTCCTGACTCCCCTCTGCCTTTCTTTATTTAGCTAACTCTTATTTTACCTTTAAAACTGAGGTCAAGAAAAGACTTCTTCCTGGAAGCCCTCCATGATTTCATGAAACACACATTGATGCCTTCCTCTGTGCTCCTTGGCATCTTGTGCTTGTCTCTAGCATGGTACTTATTTTTTGCTGTGTCATTGCTTCAGCCATCTGTCCCTTCAAGTAGAATTCAACGTTCTTCGAAGGCTATAGTAATACCTCAGTTAACTTAGTCTCCTTAGAATCTATCACAGCACCTGGCTCTTAGTAGGTATCCAATGAATGTTTGTGAAAGGAAAGAAGAATGAGAAGATGAAAAGGTGGGAGGAAGGAAGGGAGGAAGAAAGAAAAGAAAGAGGAAGAAAAAGGTTACTTGTAAGATTATAAGGGTTACTTGTAAGAGGAAGATTGGTTACTTGTAAAACAGTTCATTCATTGGAAACTTATTCATTATTTATTCATTATTATTCATTCACTGTAAGCTTATGTTAGGAATATCTTATTTCTATAGTTAGGAGGTGGTACCCCTTAACCAATACACCATTGTTGGCTTGATTTTGTAAGGAATATTTTTTCATCTAGAGAATCTATATATTTAGTATGACAAGCACATACTCAGACCCTGAAAGTCCCTTTCCAAAGCCAAATGCTGTTCTTCCCGCCCCCTCCTTGTACACATTTCAAGGCTACTACCTTGCCTAGCAGTGTCTGCCTGAACATGGGCCGTTTTAATTACACAGGGAGCACTCTTGCCCTGCTATTGACTGATATGTAGTTAAAGGCAGAGCCTGGCATACCCCTAGTGGAATGCTAATAAGGAAATGGGGACTTAGTTGTTACTAGGTTATTTTCTTCTTGGAAAAACTAAGGGTGATGAATGCAGCCAGGACCAAGCTCCTCATATTCCAGGCATGTATCAAAAAGAGTTTATCTTTATCTGAGCTTGTGTGCCAACCTTCTTAGAGCAAGTGACTACATGACACATCATGGTAAATAACTTCTTAAAAAAGTATATGCTGGCTTGTTTTAGAATACATGTGCTGTTTAAAAATAGGTAGGGAGTTTGACACACACCTGATTGCCTCTGAGATGAAATCCGAAGTGTCTGGCATCGCCACCTCTTCTGGGGAAGGTTTCTCATCATCTCACCTCTTGTCTCCAGCTGCTCAGGCGGCAGCTAGATCTACAGAGGCGGCGTCCAATTACTCAGAATATCTGCCCCTGCTCTTGGCAGGGACTTACACTTCCTGGCTTCTGCAGATGATGGATGGCACTTTTTGTAAAATGAGATTCCTTTGGAATAGGAAGGTCGAGTCAGGAAAAGGGTAGGTCTTGATTCCCACAGGACAGAGCAACTGAGAATGTGAATGGCCAAAGTCAAGAGGCCACTGAGCACAGGCTGCAGAGAGATTTTATCAGAAACTAGTGAAGACAGTGTTGCTCAGGAACACATTTGCTACAGAGTGCTCTTAAGTGAGGAACCATAGTTGTTTTTTTGTTTAATATGAATTTCTTTCCAGTCTATTGTTTTCACCCAGTGGAATGAGAAGGGGCTGGCCAAAAGTGGTGAGCATCCCTGTGTTGTTGCATGGCTTTCCTGGGAACCACAAAAGGAGTGGAACGTTGCAGAGACTGCTGTCAACCTAAAATGAGCAGTGAAAATCAATGAGAGGAAAATGGTCCATTTTTGCTTCATTGATTTTTGCTGGTCAGTGAATCCTCTTCATTTTATGTACCCTCTTCCTTCAATTTTTTTTCCCTGTTGGACACATCTTAATGTTACTGCTCTGCATTAAGCACAGTACTGAGAGTGACAGTTTCTTTAATCACATGGCATTGTTAGTGATGGCAACGTGTCAGATTTGGAGAGGGGCACAGTGAGATGAGACTGAAGCTTGGGGAAGAGGATGTTGGTGTATTAGCATTGAGTAGGTTAGCTCAGGGACTGGCATGACTGTGTTCAAATGGATAGGAAATGTATAAAAATAAAACAGGAAGAATGACAGATCCCTTAGATGAAGAGCAAATGTAGGGCCCTGGGAAGACAGCAGTGATAACTCTGTGTGGGTCCAATCATAGAATTTAAGAGGGATCTTTGCATTATACAATCATCATACATTACTACATCAATTTTTTGTGAGAATACAAAGAAAAAATAGCATTTGGTATAGAGGAATAAGAGTTTAATGTAATACATTAATAATTTGGAGTGATTTTCTTGTATTCACTCACTTCATTAGGTAGAAGAATAATTGGCTCCAATGAAGAGAAGTCAGAAGTCCTGAAAAAAACGACCTCTCTGGAATGTTTGCCCCAGGGAGGCTTGTTCAACTTAATGGAAAAGAATGAACAGAAAATTATCGTCTCTATCTAGACTAGTTTTAATTATCTTTTTCAAACAATCTTTGGATTGCTCTTTTATATTAAATTTTCACATAAGAAACTAAGGCACAGGCCATTTTAAAAAATTGCGTAAGAACAAATAGAAACTAAGTGCAGTGCTGAGAGAACTCGAAGCCTTTTGTCTATTGATTGGCTACTGAAGCACATTACCTTATGGGGAAGCAGTTGACAATAATTGAGATTTCCCCTAGTAGAAAACGCAAGGTTCAAGGCTAAATGCAACTCTGTTCTCTCACCAGTGAGGCTACTTTTTTTTTCGACCCTAAATAGACCTTTTAACATATATTTTGCTTTTGGAAATTCCTGCTCCGATTCCCCAAACGAACAGTCCTGAACATTTTTAGGTTGAGAATGTATTGCATTCTCTGAGCTATTCTGGTCTTCAGTCTTCTACCTTTCTGGTTGTGGATCAAGAAGATGGACCATGACTTAGAAGCCTGCTCCGTGGTTTAAGCTATGCCTTGCAACAGGATAGTTCGTGCTCCTGTAGCTCTGGGCACACTAAACAGGGATGACAGGAAGCTGATAGCAGCTATTAGAATAGGTTCCAGGAATGCATGTTGTCCTGAAGGCTGTGGGCGCTAAAACAAGCATAATGGTTTAACTGCTTGATAATAAACATATAATGTGTCCTTCAAGCTAGTTTTCACAAGTTTTCTTTTATTTCCCTGGAAATGTCTGCCTGTCCCTTGACCATCAGCAGTCTGTTAAGGCACGTGTCAGCAAAAGCTATTTGGCTAGAATACAACTCTGAGAAAATAGCTGCATTACCCAGAAACTGGTACTACAAAAAAAAAAAAAAAAAAAAAAAAAGAAAAGAAAAGTATCTTAAATTGTTTTGAATTTGTTTTTTTTTAATGATATGTACTAGTTAATTAAGAATTTAAGTCATTCCACAATGGTCACAGGTTAAAAAAAAATCAGTTGAAATCATTGTAAGTTTGTAATTGGTAAACCTGATGAGTCACCGTAATAAGCCAAACAGACATCTGTGGCCATATGCCAGAATGAGGAATTTGCAAATTGAAATGGAGCTCATGATAATTGGATTAACCTCATCCAAGAACCTTCACATGGCTAAAAGGAGGAAGGGCTGGAAGAATCATGAAAACAAACAAATAAACAAACTGAAAAACCATGCTGATATCTCAGCCCTAATATTCAGACTACTTTAGAAGAATGTAGGCTCACCTGCTGAGACACCTTGGAGGCTGGTAAATTTTTACTTGAAGAGAACAATAATAACCTGAAAATAAGAGGTAGCTACATTTCTGTTAAAAGGGATGAATGGTACATCCTCATAGCTGGTGAAAGGTTGTTAAATTTAAGGAATAATCTGAAATGGACATGATAAGAAGAGGCTATCTTCATCTTTGCTGAGTGGGGCCTTAACACTCCAAAAACACTCCTTAACACTCCAGATGATCAGTTTAATTTTCTTTGACACATGCTAGGGGTCTTTAGACACATACAATGGATGGGTTGCTGATGGGGAGAGAGAACTAGACTTGAATGATTCCCTGAGACAGTAGCTTGCTTGCTTGCTTGCTTTCTCTCTCTTTCTCTTTCTTTCTTTCTCTCCCTCCTTCCTTCCTTCCTTCCTTCCTTCCTTCCTTCCTTCCTTCCTTCTTTCCTTCTTTCCCTCCTTCCTTCCTCCCTCCCTCCCTCCCTCTCTACCTCCCTTCCTTCCTTTTCTCTTCCTTCCTTTCCTCCCTCCCTCCCTCCCTCTCTCTCTCTTTCTTTCTTTCGCTTTCTTTCTTTTCTTTCTCCTTTTCCTTCCTTCCTTCCTTCCTTCCTTCCTTCCTTCCTTCCTTTTCTCTTTTCTTTTCTTTTCTTTCTTTTCTTTCATAGAGTCTCACTCTGTTACCCAGGCTGGAGTTCAGTTGTGCAGTCTTGGCTCACTGCAACCTCTGCCTCCTAGGTTCAAGCGATTCTCCTGCCTGAGCCTCCCGAGTGGCTGGGGATTACAGGAGCGTGACACCACTCCTAGCTAATTATTGTATTTTTAGTAGAGATGGGGTTAGCTAGGATGGCCTTGATCTTCTGACCTCATGATCCACCCATCTCAGCCTCCCAAAGTACTGGGATTACAGGCGTGAGCTACCTCACCAGGCTGAGACAGTTACTTGCAGTAACGTTAGATCTCTTGAACGTCGCTGGTGTTGCACACTTGGATGGGATCTTATTGGGATGTAGTGTTTTCAGTCATAGAAAGGGAAATATGTTAGTGCTGTCAATGACAGGAAACCAATTCCTGGGGAAAAGCTGATATCAAAAGCTGGTGGAGTGGGGCTGTGGATGACCACACCTTGATTTGATGGTGTCCTTGAGTTCTGAATAATTCAGAACATTTTACACAGATGAAGGGTTGAAATAAATTGTAAGGAGGAATTTCCTGAAAGTCAAGACTATTTAATATTGGACGTGAGTTACTAAGAAAGGTTACTCTTCAGCTACCTATATGTAATATTTTAAAAATCAACACTCCTTTTAGTAAAACCTTGGCCAAGTAGCATTTCTTTGCATTTTCCTTATGAGGACTGAGAGGCTGAGTTTAAAGTACTCCCCAATTCTCCCTTTCCCCTTTGCCCAAATTACACTCTACCTATCACTAGCTGTAAGATGATAAACCTTTGGTGTTCCTGATCAGAATTCTCTCCACTATCCTGTTGCCTCATTTAGTTTAGGCAGTGTGCCTTCCGGGCTGGGAGACTGGGATAATGGAAGAAGAGAGGGATGTGAATGGAATTTTCCTTTCGGTCATCAAATTCCTTTAGGAATGAAAACAGCAAGTAACAAAAAAACCCCTAAAAATTACTATATTCTTCAATAGGTGACAATGGCTATGCTTTGTTGGCACTGGTGAGATATTTCTGTTCAAGAAATAAGTGCATTTATGTATTTGTAGGCTTACGTCCTTAGAGGAGAACTGACATCCATGCCTGCCCTACATTTTTGGTTCAATAAAAGAAGTAACTAATTTTTATGATTAACCAGCAAGTCTCCTACATACTCAAAACAAAATACTGTATTAGCTGCCAGGCACAGTGGCCTCACGCCTGTAATCTCAGCACTTTGGAAGGCCAAGGTGTGTGCATCACTTGAGGTCAGGAGTTCAAGATCAGCCTGGCCGACATTAGCGAAATCCCATGTATACTAATAGAAAAATTTGCCCAGTGTGGTGGCAGGTGCCTATAATCCCAGCTACTCAGGAGGCTGAGGCAGGATAATCTCTTACACCTGGGAGGCAGAGGCTGCAGTGAGCCAAGATCGTGCCACTGTTTCAGTTCAGCCTGGGAGACAGAGACTCCATCGATTTGCTACGTACTTCACCAAAAAAAAAAAAAAAAAAAATTGTATTAGCAATTTGCTATGTGCTTCACTTAGAAAAATCCAGAGCCAAACCAAACAAAAGCCTCTTTCTGCCTGGGTATCGATAAACCTAAAGTATCAAGAAAGAAGGACTTTTCCCTTCAAGACATTTTATTTGAATTAAATATGGCTAGTAGTTTGTAACTAATTAATATTTGCTTAGAGAGAAAAAAATAGGACTTAGCTCAGTGCCCGAGGCCTACAACAGTCGGCGCTCAATCAATATGTGTTGAATTAATGACTGATGTGAACATTGGAAGACCTGAAATTAAGACTTAGTATTTTAAGTGAGGATAGATTGCTCAGTTTCATTTGTGTTCATTAACTACCTACTTCTTTTCAGCCAGACATAGAAAAAAGAAAATGTGTAGAGAAGGGTTTTCAGGATGCTAAGAGAAGACAACATGGAGAAGGCAGGAAGTCATCGCAGGAGTCCTAGGTGGCAAGAAAAAGAAGAACTGTCATTGTAGGTTGAAAATTAATGTACATAGTGAAATAGAAAGGATAAGGACGGCAGAGGCAGCTGACAGGGGGTTAAGTAAGAGTCCATTATCCTCCATATAGTTCCATAATCTTGTCTCTAGTCTAATTGTTTTCTCCTCCTGCTTGAAATGAAATCTGATCTCACTTCCAGGTGTTTCCATTGCTGCCATCAAGCCAATTTTTGTATGATTAATAGTAACAAGAATACTATTATACCTACCATTTATATTTAGCATTTGTTTTGTGCCTCTTATTCAGTGCCTGTTTTATGTTCACAACTCTAATTATTACAACCCCATCATGGAAATGCTACGATTTACAACTCCATCATGGAGATACATACGATTACTACCATTTTACAAGTGGAGATTTGGGGCTAAGAAGGATTAAGTTGCTTGCCTAGGGTCACACAGTTTCCAAGTGGTCAAGGAAGAATGTAAAAACAGAAGATTAGACTCTTAAATCCTTTCTCTTTCCTTCTGTTCTGTACCTTCAGAATAATTGAGAGGAGAAACCAGGAGAGAGGCACATTGGATCTAAGCATTCATTCTTTCACTTATCCGTTTCCCAAATACTTGCAGGAGGTCTCACATGTGCTGGGTCCTGAAAATCGAGTGATGATTAGAAAACAGTTTCCGTGTCAAGCAGCTCTCCCTCTAGCAGAGGAGTGTCAAGGGGACAGGTGATTCTATATCCTGACCTTTAGCAGGAGTGAGCAGAGGCTGACGGTGGAGCACTCAATTCAGCCTTATGAAGTCAGGAAAGGAGAGATTTGCCTAAACAGGTTTCTAAGGAATTAGCCTAGAGAAAGGCGGACAGGTGGACAAAAGTGTTCTATATAATGGTAGTTCCAAAGAAATCTGGTATTTCTAAGACTGAAGCATAGAGAGTGGAAGGTCAGGAGATGCACATGGAGAGGGAATGATTAGGAGGCCCTTGAAAGCCATGGAAGGAGTTTCCATTTTATCCTTGAAGCTATGGGGAATCATTGAATAATTTTAGGTAAAGAAGTGAAAGGCTCAGGTTTGAACTTTAGAATGATGACTCTGGCTATATGGGAAAATGGATTAGAATGGATTGAGAGGCAGGGAGATCTGTCCCATCAATACAGTTGAGAGGGAATGGCAACCTGATTTAAGGTAGTGACAGTGGTTAGCATTGGATAGATCTGAGAAATATTGATGAGATGGAATTTAAGAGAACTTGGTGATTAATAAAATGGACAAGCAGATGGTATTAGTCAGATTAAACTAAGTTACACTGCTGTAATAGCATGACCCACATCTCTGTAGCTTAACAAAAGCTTATTTTCTTCTTACACAGAGTCTATTGCAGGTCTAGGTAACTCTTTTGGGAGATCGCTCTACATGCTTAGCAATGCAGTTGCTTCAGCCTGTATTACCTTCATCTTAATAGGAGAACTCCTCAGCAAACACCATGACAGTGAGAGACTATGGCTGGGGAATTGGGGTGAGCTTTTCAAAAAGTGACCCACTATATTCTGCTCCCATCTCCTTGGGTAGAACTAATGGGCCTACCCAGTGACAGGAAAGCTGAGAAGTGCAGTTTTCTGTGTGCTCAGGAGTGGAAATCCTTCCAGATATTGGGAACACCAGTATCATCTATCACAAGGACTGGGAATCTCTCCACTTACTTACTTATTTATTTGAGATGGAGTTTCACTCTTGTCACCCAGGCTGGAGTGCAGTGGCACAATCTTGGCTCACTGCAACCTCTGCCTTCTGGGTCCAAGCGATTCTTCTGCCTCATCCTCCTGAGTAGCTGGGATTACCGGCACACGCCACCACACCCGACTAATTTTTGTATTCTTAGTAGAGATGGGGTTTCACCATGTTGGCCAGCCTGGTCTCAGACTGCTGACCTGAGGTGATCTGTCCACCTCGGCCTCCCAAAATGTTGGGATTACAGGCGTGAGCCACCTGTGCCCAGCCTCCACTTAAAAAATTTAAGAATGTGTACGTGTGTTTAAGTTTGACTCTGTGTGTGTGTGTGTGTGTGTGTGTGTGCACGTGTGTGTAGAGAAGGGAGTAGAGTTTGTGTGCAACATTGCTGGACTTAATTTTCCATGTTCTAGGTGCTGATTCACGAGATGGGGAAGGTAAGCATGTCCTAGTACGTTTTGTGAATTTGGCTTCTTTGTTGTGAAAACAGCACCAATGTTTATCAGAGTGTCTCTTCGCACATCACTGGGTTCTGTAGGCTTCTTTCCACTCTGCTACTCCTTGATCCCCACTTCTGTCTACCTTCTGCCATCTTGGTGTTATGTTTCCCTTAGAAAGTGGTTTGGATGGAAGTTTAATGCAATACTGGGAAGTGACTCCCCAGCAATCCAGTCTTTGTGTGGATTATCCTGCATCGTAGATTAATCTGAGCGTGCCTTTAGTGTACTCTAGAGCTCACAGTGCCCAGGTACTGAAGAAATACTTACAGATACTTGAAAATGGAGTATACTAAAGAGAAACTAAATGCTTTGGACACCTTTTGCTTAGATTCATTCTAAACCATAAATGGTAAATCATAAAGATAGATTAATTCCAAAAAAAATTTTCTCTATCTAAAAGCCTTTATTTTCTATTTTATAACTTGGGATTTGGGGTTTTGATAGAAAACAAGAATTTCTTGATATTCCCTGCATAATAATTTTTGAGATCTGAATTAACTCCCGAATACCTCATCCTCATCTCTGTCCTTTGCCTCAGACACCAATTAAGTCAATGTAAGGTGAACTGTCTAAAGTCAAAGAGCACATGACCTAGAATTCTTGTCAATGCTGTTGAGAAAAATGTGATAGAATGTGAGAATTTTTAAAAAATGTGTTTGTTAATTTAAAAAACAATCACAAGTCACAAACAAGAGCTCTGTTCCCTGCTTTTCCGCCTGTGTAAGTGAAGAGGGAAGCAGTGTATTCGTTTTAGGGAGGATCTGGGGTCCATTTTTCTCTAGAGTAAGCCCATAGTAAACTTGCAGCACATGAATTAAGAGTAGAAAAACCTTAATCAAGTGCTGCCTTGCCAGTTGAGGATTTGTTTTTCTACAGAAGCCGCTCTGCTTAACCTCCAGACTAGTGATAGCAGCAGTTACACAGACTCACACTCCACCAACCTCAAAACTTGGCGTTTCTCTATTGCCTTCCCCAGATGTGTTCTGCAGTCAGAAAACTCACGCAGAGACATCCTGCCTCTCCGCTCTCTGGCTCAGGGACGTTGGGCAACTTGCAGCCTCTCTAAGCCTCAGGTGATCAGCGAAAAAAGAAGAAGCAGGGTGGTGATCCTTGCCTGTCTGTCTTGCAGGCTTGCTGTGAGGTGGGATAAAATCATGTGTGCTAAGTGCTTTGGAAACTGGAAAGCCCTCTGGAGCTCCAAAGGAAAACTAATTATTTTTTAAAATTCTCTTTCTCTGTCCAGGCTCTCACCTCTCTCACCTGTGCTTATTCCTTCCTTTCTTTGTTCTCTGTGTCCTACTCACCTCTGTCCTCTTCGCAACATGCTCACTTCCTTGTTCTTAGATCTCCACCTTCTGTGCTTCATTAACTCCAAAAATAAAAGAAAAATGGAGGTGGGGGGGAATCCCTTACTATTGCTGAAAGTTTCAGCAAAATGCTCTCTTGTCTTTTCTCCATGCTTATCCTCAGATATGCTATTCACAGCATCTCACACACACTGTGGATGCCTTATAAATATTCTTATTAATAATAACCCAGAGAGTTACCTATTTTTCTACACCAGTGATCATATTTACTAGTTACCTATGACACTGATCTTCAGGGTTCTTTCTCCTGGGGCAAATGCATGCTCATTATTTTGGTCTGTCAATCTGCTTTCTTTGCCGTAGCTCCCAGTGGAGGCTGAACGAGAGACGGGTTATGATACTGAGATCATTAGCTTTCAAATCTGGCTCCTTGAAACCAAATAGAATGTATTTTCTGCTCATATGACAATAATTTTTTCATCTCTTTAGATTCACATTTTTTTTTTTCCTGTAAAGCCTAGCTTGGAGGTAGCCTTGTCTGTCCTTTGGGGACTAACTTTTTATTTGGTCTCCTCTGCAGTGCTTTTAGAAGCCCATAATAATCAAATGACTTGATTAAGGTCATTTCCTGGGCTGAGGCAGCTGAATCTGTCTAGGCCCTGACCAGCTTTCAAAATTACTTTCCATCAATTCCATCCAGCAATTGTCTTTCTTCACCTCAAGTTCAGTCAAACATTAAATATAAAGAAGTGGATAAGATAGAAATCTATAGAAGAGTGCAAAACTAAAAAGACAGATTAAGCTGAATGGGTATTTTCACTTTTAGTTGTTCCTAGGAGATCCTAGGAAAAATTGTTAAATAGAAAAAATTTTAAAGGTAGGTAGGCCTATGCCTTTAGTGATTACTTTTTCTGACTTCTTTGATGCATCCCCACAAATGTGCATTTTCTTCCTAATGTTACTTTTAGCATGTCACATATACACTAAAAGTAGTTCTTAATCCATCAGCTGATTTGATCGTAAGCAGTGTTTCTTGAGTACTTGCCATGTGCCAGATACTAGGTGCTGAGGATAAATAACATGAATACAAAAGCAGACATGGTCACCATCCTCATGGAGCTTACAGTCATTCGTGAGAATATCACATTCATGAACATATAATGGCAAACAGAGCTAACTTCCTGTGGAAAGGAATATGGTTCGATGGTTTGATGAATGCATTTAACCACGGGAATGGTCAGATTTTGAGTGTGTGACAGTCAGGGAAGTGGTACTAGAGATCTGAAAGTTGAGAAGTGAGCAGGAGTTCCCCAGAATAAATGTGGTGCTTATGAGGTGAATATTCCACTAAGAGGGAACAGTAGGTGCAAAGGCCCATGGATGGAAAGAACCTAGAATCTTTGATGAACTGAAAGGAGGAGAGTGTGTTTGGAGCTTAGAGAACAAGAAGGCAGTGGTTTGGGATGGGGCGGAATAGGTAGACAGAACAGGGCACTAAGGCCATATAGACAATCCCTGCAATGTCATGTTAAGTGACCAAAGCATTTTAATTAAATATTGTAACATAGTTAGACTTTTATTTGAAAAGAGATGTTTGGCTTCAGAATAAAGAGTGCTTTCAGAATTAGGAAACTGAGAAATTTGAAGTATGGAATCTGTGGTTCACTGTTACATTACTAATCACGTTATATTACTGTGCATCTTTGTGGGTTATGTTTCTTAAGAGGTGAGCATCTTTGACAGAGTAATTTCCTTTTGGTTGTGAACTATCATACCCTATGGTCCCTAGCCTAATTATCAAGGAAGCCATTGTGGATAGTGTTCAGAATGGCTCACAAGCAGTCATCATCAAACCCAAGGTCATCTAGGTTTTTTCTTGTGTTGTTTTCTAGAGTTTTATAGTTTTGCACTTCACATTTAGGTCTGTACTCCATTTTGAGTTAATTTTTGTGAATAGGGTAAGGTCTGTGTCTAGATTCAGTTTGGGTCCAGTTGTTTCATCCCTGTTTGTTGAAGAGACTATCTTTCCTTCATGTATTGTCTTTGTTCCTTTGTCAAAGACCAGTTGACTATATTTATATGGATCTATTTCTGAGCCCCATATTCCGTTTCATTGATTTGTCTATTCTTTTGTCAGTACTACACTATCTTGATTACTGTAGCTTTTTTTCTGCTTTATTGAGGAAAAAATGATAAGTAGGAATTGTCTATATTTAAAATGTAAAACTTAGTGTTTTGAGATATGTGTATATTGTGAAATGATTGTTGCAATCAAGTTAATTAACATATCAATCACCTTACATAATCTCCCTCCCTCCCTCCCTCCCTTCCTCCCTTCCTTCCTTCCTTCCTGTGTGCTGAGAATACACAATCAATGTGTGCACATTGTTAATGTAAGGCATACTCAATGTTTCAATGTTAGCAAATTTCAAGTATATAATACAATATTGTTAGCTATATTCATTAAGTGGTACATTAGATCACCAGAATTTATCCATCTTGCATAACTGAAACTTTGTATCCTTTGACCAACACCTCTCCATTTGTCCTTCTTCCACCACCAACTATCATTGTACTCTTGGCTTCTACAAGTTGAACTATTTTAGATTACACATATAAGTGCGATCATGCAGTATTTGTCTTTCTGTGTCTGGCTTATTTCATTTAGCGTAATGTCTTCTAGATTCATTCATTGTGTGGCCATTGGCAGAATTTCCTTTTTCTTAAGGCTGAATAATATTTTAATGTGTACAGATAGTACATTTTCTTTATCCATTCATCCATTGATGGACACTTAGGTTGTTTCCATATCTTGACTATTGTGAATAATGCTGGAATAAACATGGGAGTACAGATATCTCTACCATATTGATTCCATTTCCTTGGGATATATGTGAGATTGCTGGGTCATATGTTAATTCTATTTTAATTTTTGAGGCACCACCATACTGTTTTTCATAATGGCTGTACCAGTGTGCATTCCTATGAACAATGTATAAGAATTTCCTTTTCTCCACATCCTCACCAGTAGGTTTTATTTTTGTGTTTTTGATAATAGCCATTTTTAAAGATGTGAGGTGATATCTTTGTAGTTTTGATCTGGGTCTTTTTCTTATCCATATAAACCTTGAATCAGTTAATCAATATCCACAAAATAGCTTGCTGGGATTCTGATTGGGATAGCATTGAATCCTGTATATCAGTCTAGGAAGAACTGAAATCTTTATAATATTGAGTCTTCCTATCTACGAACACAGAATATCTCTCCATTTATGTATTTCTTTTTAACTTCTTTCACAGGAGCTTTGTAGTTTTCCTCACATAGATGTTGTACAGATTTTGTTAGATTTATACCAAAATATTTTGTTTTTTTAGGGTGCTAAGGTAAATAATATTATGTTTTCAATTTCAAATTCCACTTGTTCCATGCTGGTATTAGGAAAGCAATTGACTATTGTATATTAATCTTGTATCTTGCAACCTTGCTGTAATTGTTTACAAGTTTCAAGAGTTTTTTTTGTCAAATCTTTAGAATTTTCAACATAGACAATCATCTTTGAACTAAGACAGTTTTATTTCTTCCTTCCTAGTTAGTACATATTTTATTTATTTTTGTATTGTTGTATTAGCTAGTATTTCCTGTATAATGTTGAAAAGGAGTGGTGAGAGGGAACATCATTATCATGTTCCTGAAATTAGTGGTAAAGCTTCAAGTTTTTCACCATTTACTATGATGTTTGCTGTAGAATTCTTATAGTTATTCTTTAATGAAATGGATGGGTAGAGGGAAATAAATGAATGAACAACAGTTCTATTGACATGACATGTATGGAGTTGGTTTGGTCTAGCTCATGTAGGCTACAATACTTCATAGCTTTCAAATTCGTTTTAGAAATGTATAAATTTCTTTCTTAATACACAATAAAGTAGCAGCTTTTGGATTATAGATAGATTGGAGGTATAGCATGATTCATATCAGTGTCTGGGGAGCCTGAAATGAGAACAGCCTTGATGTGACCTATGATACTCTCAACTGAAAAGGCAGTAAACTGAGATGACTAGCATTATGCAGTAGCAAAAATGCCCTTGAGTCAGACTTCATCAGTAGAAAACATGTTCAACTTTAAAGAGTGCAGATTCTGGCAAAAGTTGAATAAAGGGATGGGCTGACGGGGAACTCTAAGAGATAAAACATTATTTGGAAAGGTTCCATATAGGTAAATAAAGATAAGATTGGCCCCTGTTCAATTATCAATTACCAACAAAGACCATTTATATTTGGCCGATCATCCCTTGGAAAGTATCTCACATCTACTGCAGTTGTGTTTTGTTTGTTTTTACAGATGTATGAAAAGGAGACCTGACTTCTTTTGTGTGCTTGTTTGTTCTTTTTCTTCCCAAAGTAAAATAAAATAATTATGAATATGAAAAAAATATGAAACTCTAATAGTGCAATGTTATTTTTGAAGGGCAAGGTAAGACCCTCTTGCTTGTTTAGAAAGGTAAAATTTCAGGGGTATATTTGAGGTTTTCAGAGCATATGTTGAGTTGATGTTGGCTTAGGTTGGTCTGTGTACTTTATTTCCTTAGAGGCTTTACAGGTGATTACTAAAAATATCTTACAAAATGCATCCCACTTAAATTGAATTTCTAAATGTGACATTCCTGTGAAGTAGAAAACTTAAATTTTAACAGGGACTAATATTTATTGATGGGACTGGTATTAGGATTGCTTTTTGGTAATCTCAAGCTCATACTAACTGATGATCTCCAGTTTTACCCATTTATATTTCCACATTCATGTAGAATCTTTATGTTCAAAGACAAAGGCCATGTTTGATATTTATATACCATATCATCTAGAATTGGTTCTTAGTGTATTTTAGAGATTTGATCAATATTTAAACAAAGTAGAGCAAATAATTAGACCCTGGGTCACATTCAGATCATTCATATTTGGCTTATCATCCTTTTTTAACATGAATTCGGATGTGACTTAAGGGTTCCTGAAATTGACTGTGGCACCTTGATAATGTGATGCACACTCAGTGTTTTCTCTATTGCTGAATTACCTTCAAAATATAAGACTGGTTACGTATATCTATCACTGTGGATGGAAACAGCTGTGTACCACCTGAGACTGTCTACTGTGAGTGGTCAACCACATCACTTACAAATTAAGTTTACTTTTCAGAAAAAACATTATTTAATTCTGCAAACTCACAAAATCAGAAGTTTTCTGTATAGAATGTTTTTCTTTGCAAAATGTTTCATTTTTATTGTTAAGCTGTACTTTAGATTTACCGCAAATGATTTTTCTTTCTTTTTTATCTCCCTTTGGCTTCCTCTCTTTGGATATGTATGCACCCCGTGAACTTGGCTGCTTCTCTCCTGGATAACAGGTAAGAAAGGGCAATTTTGCTATTTATATTTTCTCCTGTGTTCCAGTTATACCTGGCTAGAAACATTCCTTATCTGTTCCACTGCTGTACTTTAATAGGCTGAGAATATGCCCTTAAACTTAGAAACTGGTACCTCTTAGGATGCCTTTAAGATGAAAACTTTAAATTAATAATGATACATACTATACAGTGTTACTTAAATCATGCACTGGTGTTTGTATTATATATCAAGGTATTTTAGCAAGAGTGATGCATTCCTGAAAGTTAGTCTGTAAATTGGTTAATCATTCTCCGTTGGCTTATGTTATAACTTCTGATTGAGTGTCCATGGACAATGCTGGCTTATGTTTTCAAAAGCTGAGCTTCTTTTGTTTTCTAGTTTGTTCTCCCTAAAGCAGTTGGCTATTTATGAAGATTAGAAAAATGCACTTGGAGGGTAGAACTGGGCCGTGAAACCTTTTGTCAGTCAAATTATCTCGTACATAGTGATTAATCATTGCCATCTGTATGATAGTTTTTCTTTTTGAAGTGGAAGATGCGTGTAATTAAACTAATATTCTTGGTCCCTTTGAATGCTTCTACTTCATTCTTCCATTCCATATATTCAATCTTACTTTTACTACGTGTGAATATATTTCCTATCACTCACCACAAAATTTTGAGATCCTTAGAAAGCATTTCTTTTCTACTTCTTGGGGGAAATAGATATAAAAAATTGTCAAGAATGTACGTACCATGGTATGATGTGTTTAATACAGCGTGTGTGATTCTTGGGGATGTGTACTTTGTTTATGGGAAGAGGAAGATTAATAATACATGTGACACTCAGAAAGTCTTGTGAGAAAAAATAATATTGTAATGGGCATGTTAACCAAACTATTATTTTAAAGCCTCTAAAATACATCTTTATATTATTGACATAAAAAGAAATAGCATTTCTTGCCTTTATTAGCTTTTGTCCCTCTAAAAAGCCTTTAAGGTTTTAATTTATTGTTGTATTTTTAACTTTTACCAAGGCTTCTTATAGCAAAATGATTACTTATAGAACAAACTACAGTTAGTAAATGGCTCTTCATGATGTTAAATTAGTGGACCTGAATCCATCAAGACACACAATAAACTCATAAGAATTTGTGGCAATAATATTTTTCTGTACACACACACACACACACACACACAGAGTTTATTTCTAAAATTAGTGAAAAGCAAAAACATGTTACATTTTTGACTGCCAACTGGGAAACTTAGAATTAAATTTTATCCTTAACTAGAGTAACCCTTTCACCTTAGTTCCTAGTGAAATTTTTTATTTCCATTATTTTTTCATGTTTTCTTTTAAAAGTAATTATTTTTAATAGTACTGTTTATATGTGTTGTCATATTGTGTCTCTTTAGGCAAGATTGTAAATGGTAAATTATATTAATATGGATCATAACAAGAGCTAACCTTTTTTAAGAGTTTCCTAAGTGCCAGGCACTGGAGTAAGCATTTTACACTTATTAAGTTGTTTAAATCATACGCTCATGCACACATACTCACTCTTACACTTCTCATATATTTGGAGCAGATTTTGTTGACATTTAGGGGAAAGAGTATATTTATATTGTAGCATATCAGACAACACTATTCTTAAAATGTCTTCATCCACCTAGCTCAGCCAGTCTTCTTTCTCTTTTCTCCTTCTCACTTCTGCCCCCTTCCTTCTAATGTGCAAAAATAAATTTCATTCTATTTTCTTATGTGGAGCAAATTAGCTCCATCCATCCCTTCTACTCATACTTAGCTCTGAGCCTTCCTTTGCATATTACAGAAACCCAGAGATGCATTAAATAGCCTAATATAGGGACAAATACATTAAATTCCTGAGAGTTAGTTCTTTCAGTTTCATAGGCAATAATTATAAGCAATGATGGAATTATATCCTTTAAAATATTTTTGGATTCGGCAGCAGCTGAGCTTAATTCGATAGGAAAGCATCCATAATTAGTTCAGACCCAGAGTCCTAATTCTAGAACTGTTACATGTTTATGGTGTTCAGCAGAATAAGAGCATGTAACATGTGTTTTTATGTTAGTAGATTCCTAAAGAAGAAAGTAGAACATGTGCGCACTAACCTAAATGAACTGATCATTGGGAGTAACGTGTTCAACTCTAAACAAGCATTTTCAGTGTATTTTTAAGGTTCGTAAATAAAAATAAATGTGTAGGACATAGAGAGATTAAAATGAAAAAAAGTATTACAATGCTAAAAGATTTATGAGATGACTGTTTTGCATTGACCAGAGTAAGAATGCATTTAAAATATTAATATGTGTATTACAGTGCTGAAAATGCTTAGGACATTTAAATGACGTGGTTACAGACTCTGTCTTTCCAAATACTAAACAACTGCATTTCATGGTTCTGATGTCACTTGAGAGGCATATTTTATTGAATTGCCTCTATCATCTGGCCTATAAATAGAACTCCCCAGAGTATCTACAAAGTGGTAATGCATTAAATATAGGGCTTTTCACAGCATTTGCAGGGTAGTAGGCAAACTTGTTGATAACCCCACGCTCTGTTTCTATTATTGTATTAACACAATCGGGCTATGCTGCTTCACATCTTAGAGCATATTGTGCTACTTGCTGTCCCAGCAATCAATATTGAATCACATCTGGATAGCTTGAGCGAGCTGCCTGTGGTGAACCATGCAAGGGCCTTTTCTGCTGCTGTGTATTTAGGACATGGGTGTGTGTGACTTGAGACTTGCTTGGGAGCCATTCTGAACATTTTCATAATGACGTCCTCTGTAATCAGTCTGGAAGACCATAGGGTATACGATCGTTCTTAACATGATTTGCCTTCTTGAACCAGTTCTAAAGAAGACCCATGTTGATCTGAGTCTCATACTTTAGTTAATTAAGTTCAAGGGAAACATCATTTATTTGAGGAAATTATCACATTATTTTTTGCTAACCAAACACATTTTGAAACATATTAACAAAAAAGACAAGTGACCACTGCTGAAAGCTGTTCCCAAAGCCATATGCATACCATCTGGTATTTCTTCCCACGGCCACTGTTTCAGTATTCTGTGGCAGGTCGGAGGGAATCAGGGACACATTTCATACTGCCATGAATAAAAGAGCAGGGAAAGTGAGGACATACTTTGTTTTCAAGGGGAAGAAAATGATTTTCTTAATATAAAGTTATTGGCAACTTTATAATTGTTGCCATGTGCAAAAAAATACCCAGAACAGTGCAGACTCATGATTATGGGGCTTTGAGAAAAGTGTGGTGAAAATGTTGTCTGCTGCTAAATGGGACATCTTTGGTAAATGGATTATCTGCCACTACCCACCTGCGTTCCCAACTTACATACTCGTAGATATATGGGACCCACCAGGTCAGTTCTGGTGATAAGTTATACCTTAGCTATTAGCAATATTTTCTACTGGTCAGCCCATATACACATGGCCTCTTCCAGTCTCTGTCACATGCTAAACCCTTCATGAAGCCTAAGTCATGCTGCCTGTATTCATTTTGCTCTCATTTTTCAGATCTCTCAATTCCAGCCACTTTTGTTGACAGATGTGCCTCGAAGATCTCCCAGATAACTTTCTCACTTATTATCTTCCACCCAGAGAATGAATGAAGGAGAAAGATCTCGTCTCAACCCAAATTTTGTTACTAGAGCTTCAACTCCACTACCTACCCCACTTAGTGGTTGTTACCTGGCCCCCAGCAATGAGGGCAGTTAACTTAATGACTGTCCTTCTCAGTGGCGTATTCCTGTTACAGGGAACAAGACCCCCTATTTATCTCTTCCTCTCTTGCCTATGGATTGTAGGTAGGCAAGGTTGCTTTTGTTGTTGTGCCAGGTACTATGAGCATGTCTCACATTTCACAGATGCTGCCATTTGGTTGGTTAATCCACATTCTCCAGGGGCTGGCTTCATTCTATCTGCTTTTGCTGCTACATTCACCCATTCTGCAAAGAGTGACAGTCTTTCTACAGCAACTAAAAAGACTGTCAGTTCTCTCAGCCAACTTTGGAAAGGTTGCTTTAAAATGTGTTCTGGTAGGGAACATCTACCAGTTTTTCAGGGGCTATCCCTCGGGCTGTTGTGTGATACCACTCTGTTGTGAGCACATCCTCCTCCCTGGCCCTGACCTGGTCCTTTAGGAGGGATCATATCTTTCAAGTCCCCTTTAGTAATTTGAGTACTCTGCCTTGCCAGGCATCCTGCCTCTTCTTCCTTGCAGAAATGTAGTCCCAGTGTCTACAGATAGACAGTCAGTCCCGAAGCATCTTCACCATTTCTAAGAGGGCAATTTTATTTTTTGAAGAATGGCCTGTACTGAGATCCTAATACATATTTGGGGGTATCTATCTGAGTTTGAACTCCTCTAGGACTTTTAAACACAAATTAAAATTGATTCGAGTCTTCTTACATATTAACAGGAAGTACAGTAGCTTCCTTTTGGGATCTTCCCTCTCTTAAAATTTTCTTGAAACCTGAGGGCTTGCTCACTCCGAATGGGGGTTGAGAGGTCTTAATTCCTTTAGAAGAGAGGCTGGATTCTCATCAGTTTGCTAATGCTGCTGCTTGCTTGCTGCTGCCAAGTTGGGTGGCTGTTGACAAAATCATGCTCTCTGCTCCGACAGATGCCACTAATTCACATCTTCACACTGGCCAAGGGCACTCTGCCAATGTTGACTTTTGAGCTAGGACAACTTTAATTTCTCAGAGCCAGGCTCAGAAAAAGTTGCCCTTCACTTGGCTTCCCAAGGTCATGTTTCTTGCTGTTTAGCTCATTCAGAACCAGATTCCCTGTCTGTTCCTGAAGACATATACCTAGAGGTTGGGTAGCTTTTTATTGTTGTTAAACACAAAAAAGGATCTGACCATACCCATTTCCCAGAGAGATCATCGTTTGGAGGGAGGTTACCTGAATGATTCAAGGAGCCTTTATAATCATCCTTCTCAAGGTTTCCCTCAAAGATTTCAAAGTAATGCTATAAGATCTCTCTCAATAAAACATTTTTTAAAGACATCACAAGTTAAATTTCTGGTAGAACATTTTTCTACACATATATATATATCTAAATAATGATGATCATTTAGGTTTTAGGATGTTTTATAGGGTTTAAAGTGGCTCATTATTGCATTCATTTTTTACAGCCATTCTGTCTGCAGGATCAATGTTATCATCTTTCTTTGTGACAGTGTGGGTACCTTTGGTTCAGAGTGATATTGAACTCTTCTGTTAAAATAAATTAATATTTCCCTCTTGACCTTAATATATGATCAGGAAAAAGTTGATCTCTTGATGTATGAACTGAACTACGTATTTGCACAATAGCAAAATATTAAATGTGTTGTAGTATTGCTTTGCCAAAAAGCTATGAAGAAAGGATAAAGTTTTCTCTTTCTTATATTTTTATGGTTATGTCTTTTTAACTTCAAATAATACATGGTGGAGATCAGAGTAGTAGAATGATAGAGAGACACAGGTATAGAAGGTTGTGAGAAAAAATGCTGTGATTTATTAAAGAAAAAGTATCAGTATTTCACATTTTAAAACAAATATGACTATTATGACATGTTTTGCAGAATGGCTAAGTGAATTACCTTGGATCTCATGGTCATTACTTAAAAGCCATTAGTTCAGAGTCATGACTCAAACATAATTCCCTTAATCTCTGATCTTGTCTTTCTACTGTGTCAGTGGTTCTTAGTCTTTGTGATGCATCAGAATAACCCCTGGAGCTTGCTACAATTACAGATGCCTAGAACCACCATCCACCTACATAGCCACTCAAGGGAGGGTCCAGGAATGTGTACTTTTATTAAGCTCTAATAGAAAATTTGAAACATCCGGTTTCAAAACACACACACACACACACACACACGCACACGTAAGAGATAAGAAAAAGAGAAACTATGCTTTTCAGCACGTCTTCGGTATACATATGCTGGCTCAACCCCATTAGTGTGGGATATTAATAAGCAGGTGGTCGAATAAAACTGACTGCTGTTGTTACTGGTCCTACTTCTCTGTGCTTTGGCATCACGAGTCTTGTTGGGAGATCTTCCTTCAAATCTCTCCTTGATGCTTGTGTAAGGAAATACAGCAATATGAGGAATACTTGGGAATGTTTTTGCCCTTGGGACAAATCTAGTTTTGTGACACACAGTAGTGTGCCTGATTACATTGCCCCATCCTTTGCTTCCTTGGCTTTCACCTTGTTCCTTTCCCTCCTCTGCCTGCCCAGCTGCTTTTCCTCTCTTATTCTGTCTTGATGTCTTTTTTACTTTTCCTGACTGATATTACACTCTTCTCTTTTCCACAGTCACCTCAAGGAAGGTTTTGTTTTGTTTTGTTTTACACAGCTCATTTATAACACCTAGTTCTTTTATCAAATACATTCAAGAATTTATTGCTGCAGAATTTGTTAATGAAAAGAGAACTATTCTCTTACGATACTAGCATAGAGGATGCCATGTCATGAGGATTTTATTTCTAGGGTCATTGTCACCTGTAAGAAATATCCTTCTCCTTTTGTTTTTACTCTTATTTTTTGGCTACTTAGCAGTTTCCTTATTACCAGTATTTTATAATAGACTTCATTAAGTGAGAACACCTTTCCTTCATCATTACCTCCTTAGAATTCTAACAGTGCTTTAAACACTGAGAGCTGGTGGTTTTCCATGTTAAGTGGAAAGAGTTGATGAGGAAAATCGCCACAGAGTAAGTGGGGAGATTGTTCTTGTTTTGTTGATGGCTTCTTTTAGTGATTTCTTCAGTCCTGATCAAGCTAAGATTATTAAGAACTTAATGAAAAGAGCATATTGCCTCTTTATTTCAAGAGCCATTTAATGAAGACTCTTAATATCATTCTAGCCTGGGGCAAGGGGAGTGTAATTGATGTGACTTCATAGGGCCACAAATTGTTAGTTGTATAAATGTGTGGCCAAGACTCAACTCTCAGTATTTTTGAATGCATCCCTTTGCAAACCTCTAATACTAGATTTGTAAAACTTTACATTGTGAGCAAAGCATCTCTCTTTTTTTTTTTTTTTAACTCATCAAGGTTTGGATGTATTCTCATGTACCCACTCCCCTCATGAACAGGGCAGTAGTTCCTCTCCCTCTTCTGCATAAGACCCCCACGCAAGTCAGGTGTGAGCAGCGTGCTCTGGGACTTCCTTGGCTGTAATCACCACCCACCTCCCCACCCCATGTTAATTGGGCCTTGCAAGGGCAATGGGCAGAGGCAAAAGGCAAAAGGGCTCATAAGTGAGATATGGCCCCAGGCCTGTCTTGCTGTTTGGGCCACATTAGAGGAAGCAGGGTGAGAAGGAAGGGCAGTGATTTAAGAAGCACTGGCCACAGTAAAGGGCACTCCAAGGGCAGGAACTGTGCTCCAATCCCATTCCACCCAACACCTTTTTCATGCCCTTCCTAAATGCTCCACTCCTGACAACAGTGGCCACATTTTATCGCTGATATTCATTTTATTATTGACATTGGGCATTCTTCTTGGGGATAGAGTGAGGAATGTGGGGAGAGAAGGTCCAAAGTTCCTAGAAAATATTCTGTGTAACTCTGGAAGATTGCTTCCAAGAAGGGCCACCATCAGTGCCTTCCCTCTTTGTGCACTCGTGCTGCTTGACCCATCAAGAGGGACATCTGTATTCCCTCTCCGTGAATGGGCTAGTCTTCTGACTGGCTCTGACCACTAGAATGTGGTGAAAGTGACATTCTAGGTCTTCCTTTCTCTTGGAAGCCAGCTACCAAATAAGAGGTCTGACCACTGGAGGCTACCATGCCTCAGCTTGCCTCATGGAAAGGCCATGTGGAAAGAGATATGCCTGTTCCCACCTCCCTAGCCAACTGTTCCAGCCATTCCAGGCAGAATGCCGGACATGCCTATGGAGAAGCCATCTCAGACGTTCCTACCCCAGAAGACACTACATGGAGTAGAAAATGCACAGCTCAGCTGAGCTCAGCTCAGACTGCAGAATCAGGAGGAGAACACATGGTTGTTTTTTTAAGCCATTAAGCTTTAGGGTGACTTTTTACACAGCAACAGACAGTTGAAATAGGGGCCGATACCTGTGATACCTTAAATAAACTTAGGCCTGAAGAGGTCCTGGTCAATGGGGATGGGAAGAAAGCCAGGACCAGACGCAACCACCATTTAGAAGACTAATACACATGTAGGGATACTCCATGGGGGTTGTGTGCTGCCCTGTGGTGGTGCTTAAGGGTGTGTAATTTGGACTTGACCATGCCTGGTGAAAATACCCAAGCTGGTCTGATCTGGTGGGTTGGACAAGACAGCAAGGAGTAGCCATCACTAGTCCAGGACAGGTGGCAGGGTGGCAAGGGTTATTTAGGGCACCGAGAGAAGATCTCTAGTCCAAATGAAAACATGGAGACTGAATTTGGGAAACACATCAGAGGACAGGAAAAGGGACCCAGTGGTAGATATATGTGTACTCTGAGTCCATCCATAGATTAATCTCAAGCCCTGCTGTCTAGTGGGTATAGGACTGCTAATGTTACTGCCTGCGTTAGTGAGTTCTGACCCATGAACTGAAAGGGTTGGTCCTGCAGACTCATGAGCACCCCGAGGAATGTGGGGTATAAATTGTGAGGTATTCCAGATTGTTGCATAGTTATTACCATCTTTCAGTCACTCCCTGAGACCCATCTAACCAATGACTTATTAATTTACGGTACTTCCTATGTATATGCCAAGTTGATCCGTTTTTATGCTCCCTCAAAATAACCTCACCATGGTCTAAGCAGCCACCTTTTGTGAAGTAGGTAGTTGTAGCACCCTTCTTACCCCTCCCAAGCCCCCTTGCCCAGACATCTCTAATTCATTCACCACGAGGCCCTCCACGTGATCCTTTGAAAATACAATCTCATTGTGTCAGTCATCTTCTGCTTCTGCCCGGGCAATGGTTTCCCATTACCCTTAGGTTAATATTGTAAAATTCTGAGTGAGGTTTCAGAGCTGGTTAAAATTTGTCCCCTGCATACTTCTCCAGCCCTATATCATGTTGCTTCCTCTAATGGCTTTAGGCTCAGACTTCCTGACCTTTTTTAAGTGCCTAGAATATACTGTACTGTCACTATAGGAAAAACTTCCCCTTTGCTCTCTGAAGGTTTAGTAAAAATCAAGGGACAAAAAGCAGATTAATAGGAGAAAAGATGTGCAAATTCACCAACATGCATCAGAGAGAATCACGGAGTGATTGCCTACCATGTAATGGAATACAGATGGTTATATAGCCTTCTTCCTAGGGGAAAAAAAGATGGGGGAAGTGTGGATGCTTTTAGGAGGGTAGTGTAATCCCAGCACTTTGGGAGGCCGAGGCAGGCAGATCATGAGGTCAAGAGATCGAGACCATCCTGGCCAATATGGAGAAACCCCATCTCTACTAAAAATGCAAAAATTAGCTGGGCATGATGGTGCATGCCTTTAGTCCCAGCTGCTCAGGAGGCTGAGGCAGGAGAATTGCTTGAATCCAGGAGGCGGAGGTTGCAGTAAGCTGAGATTGTGCCACTGTACTCCAGCCTGGTGCCTAGCGACGGAGCAAGACTCTGTCTCAAAAATAAATAAAAAAATAAAAAGAAAATGATTTTGGGGGGAATTCAATGGGCTTGAAGAACACACAATGTCCTGGGACAAGGTCAGTTGGGCCCACAGAGCAGACAATGGTTTGTGACAACAGACATTGTCATTCTTCCTGCATGAGTTCATTTAATGCTAACTCAGGGAAGAGACCAGAGGTAATTGTTTTCTTTGGTGAGCCCAAACTTTATTCAGTTAAAGGAACTTCAGAGAACAACTTCATCCCCTGCTTTGGAGAGTCAGAGGATTGAGAGACAGGAGGTAGGACAGGAGAAGGTCAGAAAGACTTCAAGGCTGCTTCTTCAGTAAAGCATGTCCAAGCACCATATTTTGGGGTATCAGTTTCTGAGACCCAGCAGCACTCACCTCTGGGCCTCTTTAGGATGGCTCCTTGTCTTTTAAATCCCAGTTTAAATGTCCCTTCCTGATTGAAGCCTTCCTTTCCTACCCGCAGTGACCATACAGCTCTTATTACATCACCTGGTTTCAATTTTCTGTATAGAATTTCTTAGTGATTATATATTTTTTGTAAGTTTATTGTTAATTTTATTCCCAGAAGATCTAGACAGGTTAGTTCCTGTGATGTGTCTTCCCCTAGAAAGGTATAGTCACCTCTCATAATGTCACTGTTCTTTTGGTTATGTATTCAACTTGTATCCTTTATAATAAAATGTGAAATTCAAAAGGGCAGTGATCACACCTTCTTGTTCAGCCAGTGTCCCCAGTTCTTATTTGGTTTGTTTTGTTTGAGCTGAATTAAATCATTTCCCTGTCATATTTCTTCTAACTGGTGATTGGGAATATTGAGGGGCATTTAGAAAAGACTGAGTAATCCAGGTACAACAGAATGTGTTAACTAAGATTTCTCATCTTCCAGATTCTTACGAATATTCTATCATTCAGGTAAGTTGGGAACATTCGTGACAAAGGGAATTAAACTGAAAAGATTGTTCACACATTTCTTCAACAAATGATCGTTGAGCACATAGGAAGTATCAGGCATTGTTTGGGGTCATGGGGATACGGTTGTGAACAAAAGAGCCACTAATCTCTACCCTGGAGGATCTTACATTCTAGCAGAGGGAGACTTTGGTTGTTTACTGAAGTTATTGAGTTTAAAGGCAATAAAGACAAAGGAGAAAAATAATGCAGGGCTAGGGTGATGGGGCGATAAGGACAGCTGTTTCAGGTGGATACTCAGAATCTAAGGCTGCATGGAGAAAGTGACATTTGAGGAAAGATGTGACGGAGGTGAGGGCAGGAACCCTGTGGCTTTCTGGGGCAATCACTTTCTGGGCAGCATGAACAGCCTGGGTAAGCCCCTGCAGCATGAGTGTGCCTGATGTGTCCAGTGAGGCCCAGGAAGCCAGTGTGGCTGGAGCTGAACGCGTGAAGGAGAAGCAGAGGGAGATGAGGCCCGAGTGTGGGTGGGAGGGTGCATCGTATCACGTAGGGCCTGGGCGTCCAGAACTCACTGGGGAGCCGTTGGACTGCCGGAACTGAAAAGCAGCATGATCTGATTTCAGTGTTCTGTTTTTTGAGATTACAGCTTTATTCAGCTGTGATTTGCATACTATAAAATTCACAATTTTATAGTATATAATTCAGTGGGTTTTGGTATATCTGCAGTTGTGCAACATCCCTGCTGATTTCAGAACATGTTCATTACCCCAGAAAGTAGCCGTATGCCTGTTAGCAGTCAGTGTTAGCAGTCAGTGTTAGCAGTCGTCAGTCTCCACTCTTCTTTGGCTTCTACCTCTGGCAACCACTGATCATCTTTCTGCCTCTATGGATTTGCCAATTCTGGGCATCCCATATAAATGGAATTATACAATCTGTGAGCCTTTGTGACTGACTTCTTTCACTTAGCATAATGTCTTCAAGGCTCATCCATGTATAGAAGGTATGAACACTTCATTTCTTTTTATTGCTGAGTAATAATAGTCTATTGTAAGGATATACCAAAGTGTGTTTATTAATTCACCAGTGGCTCAACATTTGTGTTGTTTCTGCCTTCTGGCTGTTATAAATAATGCTGTTATAAGTGTTTGTGTGCAGGTTTTTATATGGATATGTTTTAATTTTTCTTAGATATACACCTGTTGAGACTAGGCTGAAGGGAGCCAAAGGTATACATGGGGGGACCAAGTTAGTAGGCTATTGCAGTAATCCAGATGGGAGAACAGGGTGAATGCATGATGAACTGCTGTTGAGCAACTGGAAGCCCTAGGACATAACTGATCCATGGACCCGCAATGACAGTCACTCTCTTGTGCTCAGGATGAGTGCCATCACAACACATTGACAAGTCCACCTCCCATCCTGGGAATGGTGTAAGATTAGCACTCTGTGGCATGTATTTTCTAGAGAGAGTTTTTATTCATAGATGTAATGATACTGCCCTGGATCAACATGAAATCTATTAAAATGTAATACTCTGATAATATTAGACCTATAAAACTAACTGTAGTTGGCTTGCAAAGAGTAAATGTGTGGCCATATTATTGAAGTGCTTTCACCAATTGTAGACATCCTAAGCTGTGAGACAGATTACAATTTATAATGCAGTTTGACAATCTCTCTTTCTCTCTCTCTCTCTCTTTTTGTAGAGTGAAAGCTTGGGTGGAAGGAATTGCAAGAGGAGATGGGTAGGATTAGAAAAAAATATAGCCCACCTATTTTCTGACTATAAAATGCCTTTTGGTGGAGGTGAGAGGCTGAAAGAGAAAGAGAGAAAGATCTTACAACCCACATCTGTCAAGCTGCTGAGGCGTCTGGCTGATGAGATTAGTCATTAGTGTGTTGTGCCTATGCTGCTGTTTGGAACCTAATGGTCTGTTTGCTCAACAGAAGGGTGTCAATTCTTGGAGCACCCAATAGCATATAAAATTGGTTTCTAAACAAAGGAAAATGGAGTAAAATGTACTGAGTACCCACTACTGTAATATACCTTTTCACATTCAACTTCATTACATCCCTCTCAGCAGATGCTTTGCTT
Organism: Cacajao melanocephalus; assembly: GCA_963573385.1. Classification (NCBI taxonomy): domain Eukaryota; kingdom Metazoa; phylum Chordata; class Mammalia; order Primates; family Pitheciidae; genus Cacajao; species Cacajao melanocephalus. Next base: position 126,878 of record CAUYLG010010458.1, on the reverse strand, counting down.
AAGAGAATGAATCCTGGAGCCAAACTCCCTGTGTTCAAATTCTGGCTCATGCCATGTATGAGTTGTTGTCCTTGGGCAAGTTGTGTAACTATCCTGTGCTCTGTGCCCTCATCTGTAAATGGAGATAATAGTAACCCACTTCATAGGGCAGTTGTGAGGATCTATAAATGAAAAACATTTAGAACAGAGCTGGGCCCTTAGCAAGTGCTCCAGGAACCAATTTTGAACAAAGTTGTGCCACAGAGCCTGTGAAGATCTGAATCCCTCCTATGTTATTGCTTGTTTTCTAAATGCATAGACTAAATGAAATAGAGAGAAAATTTGGGAAGCAGCGGCTCTTCCTGTCCCTCCTCCTTCTTCCTCTTCCTTTCTTCTACCATGCACGCTGCCTCTTCCCAAAACAAGACCAACATGTTGCATGTGAGCTGTTGATCTTCTAATTTACCTATTACATTTCTGATATGCTAGAAATTCCTGATGAATGTAAGAACTGGAAGTTCTATGAAACATAAAATGAATCCAGTTAAATTTCTCAGTTGCTCAGGACTTTAGCAAACGTGTAAACTTGTCCTTGGACATATACATACCACAAAACTTTTGTTAGCTAGTATACAATTGCAATGCTGAATGAAACAAATTTCAAAAACAACGAGTCTTTATTCATGTTGCTCCTCCACTCTGAGTTTTATTCTATCAATTTCTCTCTTTAGACCTATAACCAAACATATGGGCCATAAATTGTGACTGTTAAGGCCTTGTATGACAGGTGATCTAACTTTCCACCTTTAAGAAAAGATGGCATAATAACTAACAATGTTCTAGTGACCCTCAGGTGCCCTAACCTTACTGTGTAGTTGGCGGTGTTCTGTTGGCTTACTGTACCTGACCAGATTGGAGAGTTGTCTTAGGTGATATTTGAAATGCCGATTTCTGATAGCTGGTAGTTTCATGCCTAGCAGGTCATCAGTAAGTATTAATTGGCTGATTCGCTTTCTACAGCTTTCTGGTTAGTAAAGCACCAGCATGTTGTTACCCTGCACCTGTGTCTGTAAGTGTCTTCACTTGCTTTTTTTTTTTGGTCTGGCAGTTTTGGACACGTTAAATGGGAACAGATCACAAGTTCTGACATGGAGAGGGAAATGGTTCAAATTATTCCTGTTACTCTCTCACAAAATTATTCATGTCTTTTGCTATGGTTATTTAAAGAACCTATTTATTATCAAGGAGAGACAAACCAGACACACAACCTCTGTGTAAATTTGATGAAGTCCCATTCTCTTAGGTGCTATAATCATAACCTTTCAAGGAAGATTCACTGGAGTCAGATATACAATATCCCAAAGTAAGGATTCTGTAGAAGTTTGTGTAGGTGGCTCTATGCAACTAGAGGTCTTGTTTGGCCAGTGTCTGGAACAGGAACATGCACCATCTCTCATGGTTCTGGTTATAGGCATCAGTAGTTCTACTTTGTTTATTCAAGGGTGTGAGTGTAGCTTATCTATCTAAAATATTTTAGCCAAGCCATATATCTTGAATACTAATGAGAACCCAATTCTAACATCCTTCGTGTGGCTGAAAAAACCATGAATCTGACCACAGAAAACCTAACAGAATTTTCTCTATTGGATGGTCACACTGGTGTGAGCTTCTGTCAAGTGGGAATTCCTGATTAGGTCAATTGACTGCAACTGGAGTGTAACTTCACTAAATCATGCACAGCAGATTCACTGTCTGTGCTGGCTGAAAAAAGAGTTTTTCTTCTTAAATAAAAATTTAGTGAGCATCATTTTGTGCATATGTGATTTTGTGTGTGTGTGAAGATCTGAATCCCTCCTGTATTACTGCTTGTTTTCTAAATGCATATACTAAATGAAATAGAAAGAGAAAATTTGGGAAGCAGCAGTTACTCCTATTCCTCCTCCTTCCTCTTCTTTTTTGTTAAATGTACAACAAACTCTCCTAGGTTGTTCACAACAGAGTGAATAAACACCTGTTTGGAACTACCCCTTGGTGAGCAATCGCCATTTGAGGCCTAGGTCAGGGCAGAATCTGTCCCGCCCTGGTATTTAGCTATGAAGGTAACATGAATGCACAGAAAACAATTAGAAAGCAACACACTAGAGTGTCTCATTAACAAGGAAAGGATAGGAGAGTGTAAATGATACAGAAGACATCAGGGGAACATCATCATGACCTGACATATTCCTTGAACAGCTCTTGGAGGTGGTAGGCCTCGTAGGAAGAGTTGGATTTATTACTGGAGGAAGACAGGAAGGCATTCCAGCCTAGTGGGATAGGGGTCCTTATGAGGGAGAATGAGCATGATGTGTTCCAGAACATCAAAGAAACTGATGGGGATGGAGGGAGTTTGGACTAAAAGTAATAGCTCACATTCATTGAACACTTATCTGCCATGCCATGTGCTAAATACTTTAAGCCTATGAACACATTTAATTCTTTCAAAAACTATACTGTCTTACGTCTGCTTGGGCAGCCATAGCAAAACACCATAGACTGCGGTGCTTAAACAAGCATTATTTCTCACAGTTCTGGAGGCTGGGAAGTCCGAGATCAAGGCATGGAGAGATCGTGTGTCCAATGAGGGGTCCTCTTCCTGGCTTGCAGATAGTTGCTTTCTTGTTATAGCCTCATAAGGTAAAGACTGAGAGAGATACAAGCTCTCTCTGGTCTCTTCTTATAAGGACACTAATCCTATCCATGACGGTTCCACTTTCATGACTGAATTTCCTCCCAAAGTCCCTGTCTCCAAATACCATTACAGTGGGGTTTACGGGTACAACATTTACATATTTCAGGGACACAAACCCTCAGTTCACAGTACTTAGGAAGTAGTTGCTACTGTTGCTCCTGGAGTGCAGAAGATGAACTAAGCCATGGCAAAGTTAGATAGCTTGCCCAGCGGTCACATAGCTGATGAAAGGTGGGATTTGAGCCTAGGAAGCCTCACTCCAGGCAGTACAACTCTCACATCCATGACTGCTATGCTATTTTGCCTCCCTAGTGGCCAGTGGCTGTGGTAGCTGGTGTATTGTGAACAAGGGGAAGTTTCTGGAAGTCTTGGAAACTGCAGATATTGGAAGCAGATTCTGAACAGGGGTTAGCAATAGCTTAGCAATGAATGTTACCAGTGGGATTCAGTGAAGTTTAGGATGTAGACGGGAAAAGGAGACATCAGGTCACAGAGAGAGACAGTTGGAAATAGGCAAGCACAAAAAGAAAATAATAAATAAATAAAATTAAAAGGGAGAGGAAGAGGGAAAGAAATTGGCTATGGTACAGAATGATGGGGTAGGGCAAACCTACTCCTTAGTGACATTTGGTGGCACGCTTACTCTCTGATGCTTTGACTTAGTACCAAGGGATCTGACATCATTAAACATTTTTTAGAAAATGAGACTTATTATCTTATGAGCATGTTGTGATATTAGACCACAAGTTAAGAGAAGTTCAGTAGTGATAGAATGGCTTACAAAGATAAATAAAATGTTATGTAATTCTTATGTAACAGACATCAAGTGATACTGCAATTTCAAGATGTTACTGCTAAATGTAAAAATAAAATTTAAGATAATAAATGACAAACAGGCTTCTCTTCCTGTCACTTTTGGGAACTGTTACCCTAGATGAGAAAATAACTGACCCAAAATACTGTGTTACACACTCAAGTGCTGATTTTTGTGGCATCCTTTCTGTGAGGGTGTAAATAATGGCTTATTCAACATAATGGAAACATTTCCAGAATTTTCTAAATGATCTCCCAAAGCAGCTGAAAATAGCTTTAATGTGGAGCAAATTTATTCCTTTGTAATTGCTGCTTTCCATCCTGTGCAGTCACATGGGGGAATTCCCAAAAGATTGGCAGGCTGCATTTTAAATCCATCAAAAACATGCAAGAAAATGTGAACAGGCTGGCTTCCACTAAAGTTCAAAAGCACTAATGAGAACAGCAAGTGGGTCATGAAAGGGAGGCCCCATCATAGAATGTTCTCCCCACATTCCTCCCAGTACTGAGCCCTTTTAGGTGGAGAAGCTCTGCATTTGGGAAATATTTCTAAGAATTCTGAAAGCATAATTCAGGCTGAGATGGAACGTTCGAGTGTTGCATAGTTTGTGCCTGGATTTGTCCAGCTTAAACATGACTTTGAACTCATATCTCCCTATAGCTCTCTCTGCCACCTAGAGAATTACTGACGTATCAGCAAACATTTGGATTGGAATGAATTGAGGAAAACACATTTGCAGGAATTATTTACTTGTCTTCATTTGTTCTAAAAATACATTGCATATCAAGACAACTTCACATGGGTAGACCTCTAGTTATTTGAAGAAGAAATTTTTTGAAGCCATTTAAAAATTCCTTTCATAAACACACAGAGAAAAGATATACATCTCTTGTTTATGTTCAATAAAAACTGTATGTCACATCCAGAAATAGAACTAAGGAAATGGTGGAAAATGTTTCCATGCATACCTTTTCTGCAAAGGACTTTTCTTTAAGAATTTTACTGTACCAGTGCTTTTAATTGGATGTTGTTTTAAATTTAAAAGCTGCTGGTTCAGGCTGTTTCTGATATTAATGGTTCTGAATTTCACTTTGCCACTGTGTCTCTGAGATGCTGCACAAAGAATCGATACTTCTGTTTCTTTACCTACTCTACCATTGTGTGACCTTGAGAAAGTTTCTTATTCTTTTTAGGTCTCAGTTTACCCACCTCTAATAAGGACCTAAATAATGCAGGGATTTTTTCAAATAAGATTTGAATAATAGATGTCTGAAAAAGCTTTTAGATTTAGAATTTGAAACTGCTCTATAGTTGGTGGTGATAATAATAGAAATAGCTTGGATTAACAGAGAACTTTTCTTACAAAAACTCTAATCACTTTTACATTTTTCTTCCATTTGTTCTCCAAATGCTCATAGTAGGTAAGAATGAGACAGTGTCAGGTTCCTCATTTTACAGATGAAAAAATGAAACAGGATGCTGGCATGAGTACTAATTTTCAAAAACAGAATTTCTGATTCCAGGAATATTTCCTGATTTCAAAATGGCAAAAGTATTTTTGCTATGTACTATATACAAGTGGGGAAACTTCCCGTGAAGGCTGCCTCTGCAAGTTGTAACTGCCATTAATTCATCTCTTAAATAGGATAAGAAACCATCTTTTGCAGTTATTGCTTATTTTCCTATTGAATGCTGCCCTTCCATTTAGATGGTGATTATTGTTTCCATGCTCAATGCAATCGGTGAATGGAGAGAGAGATCCATGTTATTTCTGCTCCCGTAAAACTGATTACATTGGGATAGTCCTGGATAAGCACTTATAAGGTACGTACAGATATCATTATGCTGCCACATAGGTTATCCATATGCTGGCGTTATGATTTTCAGATGACTTCCATCTGTAGCAGTGTGCAACTGAAAACTAATCACTCCTCTTCCGAGAACATCACAATGCCTGCTGCTGAGATGGAAATTGACAGGAGGAGTGAGATACAGCTGTACCTGATCGTCAAGGGATAAATTATTTTCTGTAATTGTTAGAGCCTTGCTAAGACCTAATAGAATGAACATGTTGTTTTCCACACCCGTGGGTATGGATAGTTCTTACAAATATTGTGTGCTTGGATTTAAAGTAGTGTGAGACTGTCAGTGTGTTGACAATGAGAAAAATTAATTTGAACTGCTGATAAGGAAGGGAAACATACACAATGAATTAAATTTAATAGACTGAAAAAAATTGGTTTCTTCTTACTATTTCCATGTGGGAATATGTCAGACTTCATTTAACTCAAGTAACTACAGCCACACTGCAGCCTCTGTTGGAGAATTCTGCATGGCAATTTGGTACATCCACTATGGACACTGTTTTGGTCAAGCTTACCTTTTAATGTGAAATGGAGTGATGTGTGTCCTGAGCAGAAAACAGAGTGCTTGGCTGTCAGTGACAAATCAGACATTGTTTCTTTTCATTATCCCTTGTGGTTTTGCCATTTCAGTAATGATCAATGGAGTAAGGCCAGATCCTGATTGGGATCTCTTTCTGAGATCCTAAGAAGAGAGCTCTGCTCTCTGGAAGAGGAGGTAGGACTTTGCAACTAGGATCTCACTCAGAATAAATTTTTGCCCTCAGTTTTCTGCAATTAATATAAGGCCCTGGAAAATTATGGGCATAGATAGCTTGTTCCTTTTTCTTTATATCTCTACTTACTTTTATAGCCTAACAGCTGATAAGAACAGCTCCAGTCATTGCTACCATGTCCTTGCTATTTTTCTTTCATCATATTAATAATAATAACATTATTATCACTGTGAAAAGCCTACGGCATCTTAAAAATTTAAACAATTAAAAAAGACAAGGAAAGTGAACATCCTGTTCAGGTAGAATCATCATTATCATTTGGTGACATCATTCCAGAAACATAAAATCAAAATAACTTTAGAATGTATTATACCATACACATGATTTTTAAGATTAACTATTCAGTTGAATTTTACTTGAAGTTAACAAAAGAAGCTGACAGAACCTAACGCAATTGAAATTCAGGTAGGTACTTTACCAAAAATATTGGAACCTGAAAGTGTCTAAGGTTAAAAATAAGAGTAATGAAGAACTTTAAGAGTTGAAATTACAATGTTTGTTATACCTACATGTTTGAAATGTAGACTTTACCTATTGACTCTCTGCTGTGAAAGATGAGGAAATTTGCACATTTGTACCCTTTGATACCCACCACCCACTATTTTTATTAGTTACCTGATTATGTTTTATGATATCATTGCTTATAACACTTAAATTTTGCAGGATAATATTGATCCCTAGGGTTTCATAATTGCTATTGGATATGTAAATTAATAGACTGCTCAACTCCAGTCTTTCTACTATAAGTTTTCTACCTGCAGTTTTCATTTATTTGCCTTGATTTATTTCATAATGGGCTGGATCTGTTCAGTAGCCATCCCCCTATACCTCCCATCCTCCACAACCCCTGGCATAATTTTCCTTTTTGTAAAAAAATTATTTCAATAGCTTTTGGGGTACAAGTAGTTTTTTGTTACATGAATGAATTATATAGTGGTGAATTCTGAAATTTTAGGGCACCCATCACCTGAGTAGTGTACATTATACCTAATGTGTAGGGTTTTTTAATCCCTAAGCCCCCTCAATCCGCCTCCTTCTGAATCTCTAAAGTCCATTATATAACTCTGTATGCCTTTGTGTACTCGTAGCTTCTCATTGTGGTTTTAATTTGCATTTCCCTGATGATTAATGATGTTGAGACTTTTTTCATATAATTATTGGCCATTTGTATATCTTCTTTTGAGAAATGTCTATTCAAGTTTTTGCCCACTTTTTGATGGGATTATTTGTTTTTTCTTGCTGATTTGTTTGAGTTTCTTGTAGATTCTGGATGCTAATCCTTTGTCGGATATGTAGTTTGCAAATATTTTCTCCCATTCTGTGTGTTGTCTGTTTACTCTGATTATTATTTCTTTTGTTCTGTGGAAGCTTATTAGTTTAATTATGTCTCATTTACTTATTTTTCTTTTTGTTGCATTTGCTTTTGGGGTCTTAGCCATAAATTATTTGCCTAAACCAATGTCTAGAATAGTTTTTCCAATGTGGTCTTATAGACTGTTTATAGTTTCACATCTTATATTTAAGTCTTTAATCCATCTTGAGTTCATTTTTGTAGAAGGTGAAAGATAGGGATCCAGTTTCATTCTTCTACATGTTGCTTCCCGTTATCCCAGCACCATTTATTAAACAGGGTATCCATTCCCCAATTTATGTTTTTGTATGCTTTGTCAAAGATCAGTAGGCTGTATGTATTTGGCTTTGTTTCTGAGTTCTCTATTGTGTTGCATTGGTATATGTGACTACTTTTATACCAGTAACTTGCTGTTTTAGTAATTGTAGCCTTGTAGTATAATTTGAAGTCTGGTGATATTATGCTTCCAGATTTGTTCTTTTTCTTTAGGATTGCTTTGGCTATTTGGGCTCTTTTTTGTTCCATATGAATTTAGGATTGTTTTTTCCAGTTCTGTGAAAAATGATGTTGGTATTTTGATGGGAATTGCATTGAATCTGTAGATTGCTTTGGGCAGTATGGTCATTTCTACAATATTGGTTCTCCCAATCCCTGAGCATGGGACGTGTTTTCATTTGTTTGTGTCATCTATGATTTATTTCAGCAGTGTTTTGTAGTTCTCCTTGTAGAGATCTCTCACCTCCTAGTTAAATATATTCCTAGGTATTTTATTTTTATTTTATTTTTTGCAGCTGTTGTAAAAGGAATTGAGTTCTTGATTTGATTCACACCTTGGTTGTTGGTGTACAGCAGTGCTACTGATTTGTGTACACTGATTTTGTAACCAGAGACTTTACTGAATTTTTTTTATCAAATGTAGGAGTCTGTTGGATGAGTCATTAGGGTTTTCTGAGTGTCTAATCATATCATATACAAACAGTGATAGCTTGACTTCTTCTTTATCAATTTGGATACCGTTTATTTCTTTCTCTTGTCTAATTGCTCTAGCTAGGACTTCCAGAACTGTGTTGAATAAGAGTGGTGAAAGTAGGCATCCTTGTCTTATTGCCATTCTCCAGCCTGGTGCTGGGGAATGTCTGCCAGAAATCCAATGATGTGACCTGTCCTCAAGTTTCCCCACCATGGGTAGCAGCAGCTCTAATGGAGGTGGCAGAGGAATGATGCCCACTCTGTGAGATTCCTTTGTTATTGATAGCGTTAGCATGTTGGCTTTTTGAACACCCAACATAATTTTCAACCTCAGAGAATGAGTAGTTCCTGCTCCTTAGTTCATGTGACACAATCCCTCTTTTAAAAAATTTATTATCATTATTTTATTAATGTTATTATTAATTCTATTTTATTCCCTAATGTCATTCTTCTCACTCAGCCCCACAGATAAGCATTCTAATGTGTTTGATGTATATCTCATGCATTTGATGAGTTTTTGCTGCCTTGTAAAACATACAGTGTTGGTGTTTTATGTAAGTAACATTGTGGTAAAGGTCTCATTGAATTTCTTGCGTTTTACTCTACATGATATTTATAGCTTTTACTTATATTTCTCCATGTATCATCAAGTTTGTTGCTTCTGCCACTGCATAGTATTCTGTATAACTTGTTGTCCAAAATGGGATGCTTTGGGAGCTGAAAAGGGCCTATTGATCATTACACCAGGACAATCGTCTAGATGTAAGTTGGTATTGACTCAGCACACTGAGATGCATGGTCACCTTATCCACCTTTCCTACATGTTTTATATTTTCAGCACTGTGTTCCTGGAGAACTGGATTGTATTAAACACTCTGCCACGACTGACCATGCTGAGATGGACATGCTTATATATATGAAACTGAGTGAATCTTTTTTTAGAAATTTATATCTAGAGGTTGTCGGGTCAGAGTTGTACAATGTGATAGACTTTACTAATAGCCACTTTATGCTCCAGGATGACTGCAGCTGTGTAAACTTTATCATCAGTGCAGGAGGATTCCCACATCCTCATCCCTCCAATAGCTAGCATTAGGCAGCACTGTAGTTTTTCACAATCTTAAGGGTTTAAAGTAAGGACTCAATGTTATTTTAACTTGAATTTCTCTAATAACTAATGAATTTGAGCTTTTTAGCTTTTGAGTTTCTTCCTTCATTGAATTGCCTGCGTATATACTTAACCCATTTTTAAAATTAGGTTTCTTGTTTCTGTTTGTCTGATTTTGATTTGTGGGCATTCTAGATAGGATTCCCCTGTTGGTGTTAGATTGGGAACACCTCCAATCTCTGAACAAATGTTTGTTTGTCTGTAAACTTTGCACTTGGTGTCCTTAGGTGAACAGAATTTTTTAATTTAATCAAATCTGTCAATGTGGGTTTATGTCTGTGCCTTGAGGCTTATGTTTAAGAAGTCCTTTTGCATTCCTAGGTTATGACAATCTTTTCCATCATTTTGAATTTAACTTCATTGTTTTCATTCCCACACTTTGGTTTGAAATCCACTTTTATATACTCTGTTGGACCGGAATTCAGTTTTACTTTTATCCAGATAATGAACTAATTTCCCCAACACTATTTACTAGACAGACTAATATTTCTCAGTTTAATGCACCAACTTTATATGTGTATGCACAAAATTATATCTAGAATCTAGAAACTCCTTTCAGTTATAAATCTCTCTATATAAAGAGATATATAGTTATATATAGAGAGAGATTATTTTTTTCTCTTTCCTAATTGCTCTGGCTAGGACTTCCAGAACCGTGTTGAATAGGAGTAGTGAAAGTAGGCATTCTCGTCTCGTTGCCACTTTCCAGTGTAGTGCTGGGGAATGTCGGCAAGGACATTCTCTATAGAATTCTATCTTGAAACTCCTTTTCTTGCCCCAGTACCATACTGTATTTGTTACTATGACTCTGATACATTCTGAAAATACCTCTTAGGGCAAGCACTCTGTCTGCTTTTCTTTTGCAGGGTTGAACTAACTGTTCTGGAAACTTTTATTAAAATTTTCAAATAAGTTTTATAACGAGTTTATCAAAATTCTCCAGAAATCCATTTGGAACTCTGATTGTGGTTGCACTGAATTTTATATTGATTAGTGAATAATTGACTGCTTCTTAATATCCAGTGTTCCCATTGAAGAGTATGAACTATCTGTTATTTTTTTTTTTTTTAGTTTCTTCAGTGAGTTTAAAATTTTCCTATTATACATTAGGGAATCATGAACTATTTTAACTTACTACACACTTTATACATTTGTTGCTATTGTGAATGGTTTATTAGTTATATTTTCTAACAGTTCATTGTTTTAGAACAGTGTCACTGTTCTTACACGTTTATTTTGTATCTGTCAACTTCACAGAACCCTCTTATTAATTCCAGTGGTTTATTTGTTGATTCTGTTGGTTTTTCTCTGTGGGCAATTAATCATCTATAAATAATAAGGGTTGTTTTTTTCTTCCTCTCTCATTTCTGATCTTTAACCTCTCATTACTATTTTTTGGTTTCTTGTAGGAGGGGCAGATCTTCCACCTCAGGAACAGTGATACTATTTCTCAAAAGTTTTAAGGACAGCATCATAGATGTTGTCCTCTCTTGGTTCTTATATATTTGCGAATATCATTCTGTTATACCAATTGGATGATTCGAAAGTTATTGAAAAAAAAATATTTTCCTTGAAATTCTATGGACTGCTGCAGTATCACATAGCTGTGTGTGTTGCTTTGGATAAATCTGAGATCAAATTCTATTTTTCTCTTTTTAAATGCCTTTCTTCCCCCTCCCTGCTCTACTGGATGCCTATGTTATATCTCTCCTTATCCTTGAAGTTCAGTGCCTTTCCACAATATATTTTGGCCTTGATCTTTCTTTGTATTCTTTTTTCTGGGGCAAGATCTGAAGATTCTAGCCTTTATTTTAGGAAAGATTTTTCTATCTTGTCTTTGAACCCTTTTTAAAAATTTATCCTTTCCCCTGTTCTCTGCTTCTGAATACCAATAGTGCTCATTTGGGGTTTTCTTTTCTTTTCATGTCTGTATGCATTGCCATAATCATTTAAATAACTTTGCTAATTTCCATTTTGTTTCATGTAATTTTCACCATGATACTGACATTTTTAATGTATATTAATTCTAGTTTTTGTAACTTTTTACTTATCTTTCCCTTCCACTTCTTGCCTGAGCTCTGCCAGGTTACTTTTTATTTATTTACATTGTCTTAAATATTCTTTGAACTCTTGTATCTTTTCTTTAAAACCACCATACTGTCTATAATTTATTTGAGGCAACAGAGAACTACAGTCATATGTTGCTTAAAAATGGGGATACTTTCTGAGAAATGCAGGTGATTTCATTATGCAACATCATAGGGTGTACTTACACAAACTAAGGTAAGAGGATTTTTAAAGAGTGATGATGGAAGTGGTGTGGTAGGAGGCCATCTTTGAGCAGAGGCCTACATTGTTGAGATGCAATGAGAACCAGACCTATGACTATTGAAGGAGAGTTTCCAAGCAGAGAAGAGGCCCTGAGACAAGAATGTTCTAGAAGCATGTGAGGAAGAATAAGGAGTGCAGTGTGGTTGCAATGGTGTAGGAGAGGAGAGTTGGAAGAGCTGCACTTGAAGGGTGGGCAGGAGTCTGACCATGAGTCTTGTGGGGCCTCAGTGCGATGGGAAGCAGTGGGGATGTGAGTAACGAAGTCACTTGATATGACTGATTTTTCAAACATTCACTGTAGACGTAGTATCAAGAGTAGAAGAGCAGGGTCAGAAGAGGGGACGGAGGGATGAATAGGAATCAATGGTCATAACCCTCAGATTCAGTGATACCAGCAGGGAGTAGGCTGATGGGAGTAGAGCGAGTGAGAATTTCCTGGATTTGGGCTTTATACTGAAAGTGCAGCCAGCAGGATTTGGTGATTAATTCAACGTGAGATATAAAGTTTGAAAGGAGTTCAATTTCAAGGTTTTTCTTGCTCTGGTCATTGGGATGAATGGAGATGCCATTTTCTATTGAGGGCTGCTGTGGACTCAATTGTGTCCCTTACTCCTCAAATTCATGATAAAACCCTAACCTCCAATGTGACTGTATTTGGAGATGGGATTTTTAGGACATAATTAAGGTTGAATGAGCTCATAAAGGTAGGCCCTAATCTGATAGGATTAGTGGCCTTAGAAGAAGAGGAAGAGAGATCACTCTATCTCTGGATGTGCACATAGAGGAGGTCATGTGAGCACACAGCGAGAAGGTGGCTGCCTGGACGCCAAGAGAAGAGAGGAGGCCTCTGAAGCAATCCTACTTTGCTGGCACCTCCATCTTGGACTTTCAACCTCCAAACTGTGAGAAATAAATGTCTCTTGTTTTAGCCACCAGTCTGTGGCATTTGTTATGGCAACTTGAGCAGACTAATCCGGTAACCCTGAGTAAGGTGCCTTTTATTTATTCACTTTTGTGATCTTGAAGAGGTGTTATTAATCAGTGTTTGACTTTTAACAAGTTAAATTTGAGATGCTGTTAGGCATGCAAGTGATTGCCTAGTAGCAAGCAGTTCAGGGAATAATGACTAATAATGATGAAGGTAAACTAATAGGTAATTTCTAATAAAAACCTTTATTAGTATTTGAAAGTCAGAGCCACCTCAAGACAACAGTGATTATGCACTAAAAACAAAGTGTCTTTTCTGAAATCATCAAGAATTTGATCTATCTTTATGTGCACCTTTGCCTGGAAGGTAGGAGCCTTGCAGTTGATTGGCTGCTGCACATGCCTTCCCTATCCACATCAACATTAGGAATAAAACATTAGGAATAATATAACATTAGTTTGCAAATGCCAAATATTGGTAAACTTGAATAAACCAGGAATATGCAGCTCTAATAAAAATTAAAATCTGTGGGGTTCCTTGTTATTCCTTTATAAGAAATGAAGACAGCAATTATTATTGATTGAATGAGTCCACAGTACACTAGGAGACTTTCTAAGTCCAAATTATGGGGATTGGACCATGATTTGAAGCATTCAGTTAGCGAGCGCCTTGCTGTGGTAGGCATGAGGGGATGGCCTTGTGCACATTTTAGAAAAGTTGCTTCTGCTTTATTTTTTCCTGTACATGCTGAGCACATTCATGTTTTATGCATTTACATATGCTAGGATGCCTTTTCCCTGCTCTGTCTTTGCACACCCTTGCTCATCTTTATCCTTTCATCTTACATGCTACCTGCTCTGATATGGTTGGCTGTGTCCCCACCAGCCCCATAATCCCCATGTGTTGAGGGAGGGATCTGGTGGAAGGTGAGATCTGATGGTTTTATAAGTATTTGACAGTTCCTTCTTCACATGCTCGCTCTCACCTGCTGCCGTATAAGACAAGCCTCTTCCCCTTCTGCCATGATTTTAAGTTTCCTGAGGCCACCCCAGCCATGCAGAACAGGGAGTCAATTAAACCTCTTTTCTTCATAAATTACCCAGCCTTAGATGTGTCTTTGTAGCAGTGTAAGAACAGACTAATACATGCTCTAAGATACTATTCAGACTCCCTAAAGCAGACAGAGGCTCTTTATGCCATAAACTCCTAATGAAATTCTGTGCAGCATTTCATTTTACCAGTTCTTTTGTTGCATTGTTACTCTAGTACACTCTGTTGTTTTTCTAGATGATGATGATGAAGATACTAACAGCATTAACTTTTTTCTTTTTTGAGACAGAGTCTCCCTTTGTCACCCAGGCTGGAATGCAGTAGGGCAATCTTGGTTCAATGCAACCTCTGCCTCCTGGGTTCAAGTGATACTCCTGCTTCAGCCTCCCAAGTAGCTGGGACTACAAGTATGCACCACCATGCCCAGTTAATTTTTTTTTTTTTGCATTTTTAGTAGATATGGGGTTTCACCATGTTGGCCAGGCTGGTCTTGAACTCCTGACCTCAAGTGATCTGCCCCCCTCAGCTTCCCAAACTGCTGAGCCACCATGCCCAGCCAACATTTATATCATCCTTACTTTGTGGCTGACAAATGCCCTATTTACTTAAGGTATACTTCTCTTCTCTATATTCACACATCTACTGAGTACTTAATAGTTGTTCAATAATTATCAATTAAATGGTTACATGTTGAGTAGTATTCTTCTGGATTGTCACAAAAAATATCCAAACATTGTCCCTCCCTGATATATTTTGTTGAAATATACATGTTATCAAATATTATTTTTGAGTAAAAGTTTAATTTATATCTTCAGTTTTCTTTATATGCATGGGATAAAACAGCAGAAGAACTCTTACTGGTTCAGAGTAATCATTTGCATTAGAATCTCAATGAACACATTTAAAAGAATTGCATTTACTGTAGTCTTGGTGGACTGATAACCTGAGTAGCTTTCAAAATTTTTAGATGTTAACCTCTGCTATTACCACAACAATGTAGTATAACAAATGACCAGAGTCTAATGGCATACACAATAGGCACTTTTCTCACACATAGACCTGTGAATTTCTGTGGTTCAGCCATCAGGTCCTGGTTCAATCGGTTTTGGTTCAGAGCCATGGTGAGGTTCAGGTCTGCTCTATATATTTCTTATTCTACTAGGACCAGTGGGACACTGGGCAGGCTCTTTTTAAGGCAGTGACTGGAAGCTCTCAGATGGGCAAGAGGCCTTGCTTAGAAATGGCATATCATCACTTTCACCTACATTCCATTGGCCGAAAAAAATTATATGGACAGGCCGGGTACAGTGGCTCATGCCTGTAATCCCAGTACTTTGGGAAGCCAAGAACTCAGGAGTTTGAGACCCATGTGGGCATCACAGGGAGACCCTTACTTCTATTTTTTTTAAGCCAGGTGTGGTGGCACGTCCTTGTGGTCCCAGCTACTACTCACGAGGCTGAGGTGGGAGGATCACTTGGGCCTGGAATGTCGAGGCTGCAGTGAGCTGTGATTGGGCTGCTGCGCTCCAGCATAGGTGACAGAACAAGACCCTGTCTCCAACAACTGCAACAACAAAATCATATGGCCAGCCTAACAACAGTGAGACCAAGAAAGATCTTCCCAGGGAGATCAGGGGAGAGGACAGACATGGGGATCAGTGATCCGATCTACCACATTGGTCTTTTCTATTTTCCTTGACATAGAAACATAGGTAACTGTAGTAGGCTGTGCATCTTTCTCCTTTCTTATTTTTAGGTGTCAGCTACATTTTTTTTTCTTAACTTTTATTTTAGGCTTGGGGGACTTGTGCAGGTTTGGTACATAGGTAAACTTGTGCCACAGGGGTTTGCTGTACAGAGTATTTAATCACTCAGGTACTAAGCCTAGTACCAAATTAGTTATGCTTCCTGGTCTTCTCCCTCCTGCTACCCTCTGCTCCCTACTAGGCCCCAGAGTCTGTTGTTCGTTTCTTTGTGTCCATGAGTTCTCATCATTTAGCTTCCACTTATAAGTGAAAACGGCAGTATTTGGGTAAATTCCAGAGGAATATAAATCATTCTACCATAAAGACACATATACACCAATGTTCATTGCAGCACTATTTACTATAGCAATGACATGGAATCAACTGAAATGCCCATCAGTGACAGACTGGATAAAGAAAATGTGGTACATACACACCATGGAATACTGTGGATCCATAAAAAACAATGAGATCGTGTCTTCTGCAGGGGCATGGATGGAGCTTGAGGCTATTATCTTTAGCAAACTAACACAGGAATAGAAAACCATGCACCTTTCTTAAAGGCTCTCTTTTCTCTGACCATTTGGGTTTCCTTGAAAGGCTTCCTTTCCCTTGTAGGAGAGGCCTTCTCCTAAAGAGATTTTTTATTGAAATAAAAGCAATGAGATCTAGAACATTCTGAATTTCTTTCTGACTAAAACAAATGAAATATTAATTAAATATGTCTTATCTGTGGTAATGGGCATGATTGCAAACTAATTCTTATTCCCTTTTTTTTTATGAGAAGCGGTTGGAATAGTATGAGTTGATTTAGTTTGTTAGAGCAACTGAAAGAAGTATGTTTAATCTCTAAAGTACTTTCTGTATAACATATAGCAACTTCAAAGTTATTTACAAAAAATATTACAAAAGAATATTATCTTGTGTACAAAACTATCGCCTTTTTTCACTACCTGAGAGGTAGTAAAAAGAAATTCTGTAAACATTCTGTCTTGTTACTTGCTTGGTATGAGTAACATTTCTTTTTTTATATATTTTTATTTTTCTTAACTGTTAATTAGTTTGAATCAGGATCCAAACAAGGTCCACACATTACATTTGGTTGTTACATCCATTGATTCTTTTTGAATCTATAGCAATATCCCTTCCCGCCTTTTTATGCCCTAAGTAAATCAATTGAAGAAACTGGGTCAGTTGTCCTCTGGAATGTTTCATGTTCTAGATGCGTCTGCTTGCTTCACTTTGATATTCATCACCTAAACACACTGATCAATCTTAGAATCACTAAAAATGAAATAACTAGACATATGCCTTCTGATTCAATATGAAGTACCCAGCATCAACCATGACATATCTTTGACAAATAAGTGAATCTCATCAAGAAATATGAGGAATAGAAGAACAAATTAAATGACACAATGAAGCAAGGTCTGCGTAACATTTCTTAAAACTGGTAACATAGTCATTTCTAACCATTATCAGGGATTATGTACTATACATAATTATATGTGCTATACTTTATTTTTATAGGTTCAGAGAGTATATGTGCAGGTTTTTAAAGTTGTAAACATTAGAATGTCTGGATTAAGACAGCAATAATTTAATTATTCACCTATATTGTGCTCCTATTAAAAGGAGTGATCAGATGAAAAGGAAATGTCTGAAAGCATTTTTGAACTTCTAATTCATTAGGGAACATTTTATAATGCCTATTCTTCATTCAAAGTTGTTTTGTAGTTTCCAAGTTGTCTTATGAGGCAACATTCATGCTAAAATCATCTTACTTATTTCTGAAAAGGACGGATTTCTATTTTCTATCCTTTCTGTGTACAAGCTTTTAGAAAACATTTATTTTCACATTTTGGCTGAAATGACTGTAGAACAGATAGAGAGTTTATGATCCAAATATGTGCTTTCTATTTTACCATTTTTTATTGGTAAGTTGTCTAAAATGATAAAACGCTTGTTTAAAAGCTATTTACTTGGTGCAGAGTTCATTCTCTTTGCTTTCAGATGTGTTCTTAGGGGCAGGGCAGAGAAAAGCCTGGGGAATCCCCTGGGTCTACAACAAGGTTAATGCTGCCTTTGAGTCACTTTGTTAATGACTGGTGGTCTCAGCTCTGATTGACTCCAACATTTTTTTAATTGCCTGTAAGGATTGGTATCGTGTTTCATAGTCGGTCTCCTAGAGAAGAGCTTTGGCTTCACTCAATGACCTATACACTTTCCCCAAATTATATAACAGAGATTGGCTATTTTGAAGTGAAGTATTGTTTTGGTTTGAATGATTGCATCTATGCTGAACTTACGTGTGTTACCCTTCCACTGAGGAACAGAGAAACAAATGCATGGATGTTTCTGGGCATGGTCCAACCAGTGGATATGTATTGGGTTCCAACGATAAGGCTGGTTTTGCCCTTGGGCAGTTAAAACTTATTTGGGGAGACCTTTATTTGCTCATTGATAGTTTACGAGGCAGTATGGTGCACAAACTTTGGAATCAGGACAAATGAGTTTGTATCTTACCTGTGTTAGTTAGGAAACTTAAAGGGAATTACTTAACTTTGCTGTGACTCAGTATAAAGAAGGCAAAATGATAGCACTTATCCCGTGAAGTTGTTCTGAAATGAAGTTCCTAGTTCTGCTGGTGGTTACCTCCGTAATGCTAAATTATAGATATATACACTTAGGTCTTGATTTGGAAAATTTAGCTGTTACTTTTGGACCCTTCAGTATGAAAAATGAAGGATTATTTGATTTTCCCCAGCCTTCCTTTCCTCTCTGTCTCTAAACTGATGATTGTCTTTATTATATTTAGTAATTCTATTGATTACCTTTTGAAAAACTATTTGAACCTCTATTCCTTGTTCCATCAAGTTTAGTCAATATTTGGTGATTCCTTACAACAAACCTATGGGTAATGTCATCTTTAGACTTTTTCAATCTCTTTCTCTAACTTCCAAATTGTGTCAGCTTTATCATGACCTTCTAGAAGGTCAATTGCTATTTAATTTTTTATTGAACTACATTTTCATAATCAGCATTGTAGTATAGTAGCAATAATAGTAGCAACTTTCATGGATATCCTGAGTAATGTTTCTGGTTTTCAAGAATCCTTGGTCTTATTTTTCTTTAATTTTTTTGACTTTGTTCTTATATTTATTCAACAAGTATTTCTTGAATACCTACTATATGCCAGACACTATTTTAGGTAATTGTGATACACTTGTATATAAAACAGACAAAATCCCTATGATTGTGGAACCTTCACTGAAGCCAGAAAAACATAATAAACAATAAAAGATGGGTAAATTTCATAGGCATGTTAGAAAGTGATGGGGCTATATAGGAATCAAAAGGACAAAGGAGAACAGAGGAAAGGAGAACAGCAGAGATAGTGGCGGAGGGAAGGGTTACTATATTTTACAGCAGTTTTTGGTTTGTAAAAGAAAGTGAGTAGAAAGTACAGAGTTCCCAAGTACTACCTATTCCACCACAGTTTTCTTTATTATTAATATATTGCATTAGTATGGTGCATTTGTTATAATCCATGAATGAATATTCATGCATTATTCTTAATTAAGATCCATAGTTTATGTTAGGCTCCACTCTTTGTATGGTAGCTTCTGTAAACTTTGACAAATATATAATGACATTCGTCCGTCATTACAGAATCATGCAGAACAGTTAACTGTTCCCAAAATCTCATACCCTCCTATTTATCCCTCTCTCCCTTGCCCTGAACCCTGGTGACCACTGATCTTTTTACTATCTCTAGTTTTGTTTTTTCCAGAATGTCATATAGTTGGAACCATATAGTATGCAGCCCTTTAAGACTTGCTTAGCAACATACATTTAAGATTCCTCCATGTCTTTTCATGGCTTGAAACACATGTCTTTTTATCGAGGGTTGCCATTTTTAGTAAAGTGAGCAATGCATGTCCCATTGATGGAGTGCATCCTCTCACAGCTTTAGAAGGGGTGCCTGGGAGGAAGATTTTCTGATTCCTGGAGTCCTTGAGCATGTTAATGTTTAATGTTTTATCCTCACACTTAATTGATAATTTGGTTTGGCATAGCATTCTAGGAAAATGGAATGTCCCCTTAGTATGTTGAATGCATCATTTCATTGCCTTTTAGCATCTAGTGTTGATAGTGAAAGGTTAAAACTCAGTAGTTTGTAGATGATCTTCATGTTTTATTTTCCTCTGGATACTTTTGGAACTTTTTGCTAATCTTGATTGTTCTAAATATCACAAAGATGTGCCAAGGCATTGCATCTCTTTATTTTCATCTGTTATCTGTTTGATTATGTTCTATTGCTATGGTTTGAATGTGTTCTCCAAAAGTTTACATGTTAGAAACTTAATTCCCAATCCAATAGTGTTGAAAGGTGGGACCCATTAAGAGGTGATTGGGCTATAAGTGTGGTGCTCTCATGAGTGGGCTAATATTGTTACCATGGAAGCAGGTTACTTATCTCAAGAGTATGTTGTAATAAATGGAGTTCCACCCCTGGTGCCCTTCACTGTCTCATGCAGTTGCTTAAGCCTGCCATTCTTCTGCGCTTTTGTAATGCAGCACGAAGGCCCTTGCCAGATGCCAGTTACATGCCCTTAGGCTTCCCAGCCTCTAGAACTGTGAGAAATGAATTTCTTCTCTTTATAAATTACCCATCGAACAGTGTTCTGCTAAAGCAGCAGAAAATGGCCTACAACACCTTCCCTCTATTTTTTTTTTCTTTTTGGAATTCATATTGGCCCAATGTTGGCTTTCCTAGATTGAATATCCTCCTCTCTTAAATTTTATCTCATGCTTCATGTCTCCTTTTCTTCTGTCTCCATTCTAGGAAATTTCCTAAAAAACATCCCTAACTTTTAATTTGATAATTTTATAATTATGAGAGATAATTATAATCTTTTTCTTGTTCACATATGATTTCTCACATGGGATCTATTCTTATTTGATGGTGGTAGTATCTTCTTAAACCTCTACAGGGATAATAATTTATGTTTTTATTTGTATAAATTTAAAGGGTACAAGCGAAGTTTTGAAGTTACACAGATATACTGAATAATGGTGAAGTCTGGGCTTTTATTGTAATTATCATCTGAATAATTTTTAAAGTTCTCTTTTGTTTCCTGAATTATGTTTTCTCTCATATCAATTAAGTTTAAAATGTTTAGATGTGAAATCGACTGACAACTTGACCTTCAATCTTTCTTCTCACACTAGTTTGCTTAATTCCTATTTAAAAATAGATGGGGGTGGTTACTTTGTTTATTTTGCCTGGAAGTGAATTCTGAGCTGCTCATTGTTGGTACCTGCTAGAATAGAGATGGGAGGTTAGAAACTGGTATATTTCTATAGCCACCCACTCCATTTTCTGTTTACCTCCCCTCCCCTCCTAATTACCAGGGGACTGTGCATTTTCAGGTTGCTCTGGTGCTTCTCCAGGAAGATTCGCTGTTATCTCATCATCCAACAGGTTATACCAGCTACTGACAATACAATAAGACAGGAGCTGTGGACATTTTCCTGATGTTTTAGTGACACACACACACACACACACACACACACACACACACACACCTCTTACACAAATTCAGGTCTTTAATGATCTGTTTTGTTATCAGTTATTTCAGATGACTTCAAATCCATGACTTTGAAAGATCTTCAGATGAAATTATTTTCCCATCTAGTTAGAAAGCTTTGGTCTCATGATCAAGTTTCTTTTATAAGGTACCTATTAGGTGTGGACGTGATAAGAATCAGTAAATAACAAATCTAAACATATTAATTCACTTGTTCTACAGCTACTTACTGTGTAAACCATAAAGTGGCCGTTATGTTAGACCCTGGTGACAAAGCAATTGAAGACACCGTTCCTGACCTCAAGAACGTTGTATTTTATTTGGCAAGATATACAAGGAAAGCCGCAGTTGTAGTACTGTGTGTGCATACCCTTTAGGCATTCACAGGACATTGTATAAATACAGGCATGCAATGTTAGATAAACTGAGTGAAGAGGAAAGGTTTTCAGTAGGTTACTGAGTTGAATTTGGAGGATTTTTGGAGCTAGCCAGGAAAAGAGAAGATATGTATTCTGGGCAGATGGAGTGCCTTAGTTAAAGGTACAGAGATTTCTAATTTGAGGAACTGCAGCTTGTTCAGTTTGTTAAAGGTGAATTACACATATGGGAAGATGAAGATGAAGGTGGGTAAAGATCTAGGGAGGACACAGATCCCAGCCACAATGAACCTGTGTGATGAACTGCTGACGAGCTTGGAATTTACCCCGAGGATGAGGTGTACCAGTGAAGGATTTCAAATAAGTGAGTAGCATGATCAGAATTGCATTTTAGAAAGGTCACTCTAGATGCTGTGTGGAGACTTAAAATTATTTCCTCTAATCAGTGTGGTGCTGTGGGGGATTTATTTTATTTCTGCTGAGATCCAGCAGTGTAAATTAAGGGCTAAGCTGTCTGCTCACCTCCTTGTTCTAATCCTCTACAAATTAGGAGGTATCAGTGAAGATTCTCAATATATTAGCAGCTCACCTTTTTTCCCCTAGTACCATTTCTAGGGGTTGAATTGGGAGTGATTGTTCTGCTTTAATCATTGCCACCATTTTAGCAAAACTTAAGGTATATAGTTGGACTCTTTTCTTACTAAGTTGCTTCTGATAATTATTGTTATTGTCATTACTAGCTACTGTTCATAGTGTTTTTCTTCATTTCATTAGGTATGGGAGAAAGCAAATGCTGTGATCTAGTTTCTTCTTCTTTTTTTTTCTTTTGAGAAACGGTGTCTTGCTGGGTCACCCAGGCTGGAGTGCAGTGGCACAATCACGGCTCACTGCAACCTCAAATTCCTGGGCTCAGTTGATCCTCCCAACTCATCTTTGCAAATTGCTGGGATTGCAGGCATGAAATATTACACTGGGTTCCAATATTTTTACTGAACCCCATTGATTTAGAAAACTCTCCTTTATTCATTAAAAAATAGCATAGCAACAGTGTTTAAAGGATTTTTTTAAAAGGTAAGTTAATCTGTTCAGGCAGTATTTATTGAGTACCATGTTAGAACTCTGGTGGCAAATAAAACAGTCTTAGCTTTCACAGAGCTTATATTTGAGTGCAGGGAAGCAGACAATTCACAAATAAGCCAATAAATACATAATGTAATTCTAGTTAGTGGTGAGTGGCATGGAGAAAGTAGAGCAGAGTATGAGAATTTCCCAAGGCTCTGCTGGGAAAGACAGAGCCTCTTGTAGATAAGTGGGTCAGATAAAGCATCTTGGAGGAGATATCCCTTGAACAGAAGCTATAAGTGATGAGGAGGTGAACTTCACAGGTGGGAGGATCACCAGCAGAAGGAACTGCAAATGTAGAGTCACTGAGGCAGACACAAGATGAGTGTGTTAAAGAGTGCTTGTGGCTAGGGCAGAGGGAGGCAGGAGAGTCGTAGCAGATGGTGTGGCTAAGTAGGTAGCATTGTTCACAAAGTGTAGCTTACAGACCCCTGGAGATCCCAAGACCTGTCAGGGGTGTCTTCAAGGTCAAAGCTATTTTAGTGTGTTAATATTTGCACTGATGATGGAAGCCATTGGTGGAGCCCTAGTGCCTTTCAAGGTGGGGTCACTAAACTCTTCTAGCCCCTGTATTCTCATTGCCATTCAGACCAGCATGCATAATGCCAGGTTCACTTAAGAATGATCTTGGTAAAGCAGTGAAATTATTAATTGCATTAAATCTTGAGCTGTGAGTACACATCTTTTTAACATTCTTTTTAATGAGATGAGAAATACATGCTAAATACCTCTGCCGCATACTCAGATAAAATGGTTGTCCCAAGGAAAAGCACTGGGGTGATTGAATCGTAAGCTTTATTTGCAGTTTTTTTTTTCATGGAACTCTTGTCTTTACTTGAAACAAGTAATGTTTTACAGATTAGTTATTCAGACTCAGGTATTTCGCAAGCATTTTCTTAAAAATTAACCTATCACTTCAAAAGTGAGCTTCATCACTTTGAGGAAAACAAATGTCATTATTTGTTACTGATAATAACATTTAAACTTTCAAGAGAATATTAGAACTTTTTGGAACACTTATGTCAGCCTCCATGAGCTGCTTGACAGGGGTCCAATACTGATGAAATTGGTAAAATTAATAAATATGTTTTGACATTATGTAATAAAATATGCCAACATTTAAAATTTCTGCATAACTCAGTGAACCTATAGTTTCCAATGTTCAATCTATAATATCAAATATCATCTCTGGGAAAAAGATTCATTCAAAGTTCAAGACAGAACAATGTACTTTACTATAGCACTGTACAACAGGTTCACTGATAAAGCTTTAGATTCCACATTGCAATGAACTCTGAAGACGTTACCACTTACATGTCGTATCAAATAAAAATATCCCCAATTATCTGAATATACTACTAAGATATCTGTGACTTTTTGAACATTTGTCAGGGCTAGATTTTCTTTATACCCTACAATGAAATAACGTATCAAAATGGATTAAATGCAGAAATAGGATAATCCAGGTCTTTTATTAGGCCAGACAGTAAAAAGTTTTGCAAAATATAAAACAATGGCACACTTTTCAGATTTTGGGAGGAAGTTAGTATAATATTTTTTCATAAAAAATATGTTCTTACCATGAAATATATTTACTAGTGCCTTTTATAAACAAATTAGTAAACTAATGTTTCTGATATTTCTCATTTTTTAATTTCAAATACAGTAGATATCAGCAGACATAACCTACATAAACAAGCTTTTTGGATTCTTCAATATTTGTTAGGAATTTAAAGAGCCCCTGAAGCCAAATTGAGAACTGCTGATCTAGAGTTAGAAATTTGGATTATATTCTAAGTATAATGGAATGACACAGGTAGAGTTTAAGCACAGGGTATGACAAGATCTAATTTATATGTAAAATATTATGTAGCTACAGAAGACAAGGGTGTATCATAAGAGGGGCTGTATGGAGGCCAGTTAGGATGCTCAGATTCAGAGATGAAGTCTTGAATCAGGGTAGTCATGGTAGAAGCAGTAAGAATGCATTACATTCAGATCTATTCATATTTGCAAGTTAGAACCTGACATTTACTGATGATTCATGTGACTATAATATTTTACCTCTATCTTATTTATCCATATACCTTTCTACCTTTTGATCATGTACATACATGAATTTATATCATTGCAACCATAGTTAAATTTTATATTCTTCATTATTTGGTTATCTTTTTATTATAAGCTTTTTAATATGTGGAGGCTTGATCGTCATAACCATTATTCTCAACTTTGCCTATTACTGTATAAACCAAATTTGCCATAATTCATTTTTGATTTTTGCTTATTAACCATTTAGGTGATTTTAATTTTTTTAATATTATAGATAAATCACATTGTATTTTATCTGCATTTATAATGTCTTTTTTCTATTGTATTGTTTTCTTAATATAAATTTAGATAGGCTCACCCTTATCTTTTATTATCCAAGAGCAAACTGTCTATTTTAAAAAATGCTCACTTCTCCCCTCCATTATTCTAGAGGTTGCTGGTAATCAGGCCAAGTGTCTCCAGATTTTATTTGTCTCAATACCTCAAGGAATAACATGAATCCAAGAACATGGAGGGTAACAGACCAGAAATTAGACTTCAAGTCCTATGGTTAAATTGGAGATAGTCTCCAATGAGCATTGAATGATGCTCTGAACATGAGGCATTTATAGGTAGAAAAACAGTGACCAAAATCATTGCTACTTAGAATATGGTCAGTGGACAAACTGCACAGGATTTTATTAAGAAAATATGATGGATTTGTTGTTTTTGTTTGGTTTGCAAATAAAATTTGGGAGTAAGGACTTGGAGCACTACCCATTCGACTTCCTCTTTTCAACTCCGAAAGTAACTCCTCAGATTCCTAGGGATTAATGGAATGTAATTTGAAATCCTGTGATGTGGATAATGAATGCAGTCATTCAACTTACATGTAGTGCATACCTTCTCAGTGCCAGATTTGCAATAGGTTGTGAGAATATAAGATAAACAACCTTTGCTTGAAAGATGACGCAAAATAGAAGCCTCAGAACTTCATCTTAATTCTTCCTTTACACAGATATTCTTTAATTAATCAGTTTCCTTTTTCTTTTCTTTCTTTTTTTTTTTTTGGAAACAGGGACTCACTTTGTCACCCAGGCTTGAGTACGGTAGACCAATCATAGCTCAATACAGCCTGGACCTCCTGGGCTCAAGTGATACTCCCACCCCAGACTGAGATTATAGGCATGAGCCACCATGCCTGGCCTAACTCGTCAGTTTCTAAAACCATTCTTTCTATTTGTGATACGTCTTTCAAATCTATTTCCTCCATTCTATTTCCAGCAACAGTTTGGTCCTTATCATCAATCACTTGGACTACTACAAAAAAAACCCCAGTTGGCTGTCCTGGCTATGCTGTTTTCTTATTGATCATTTATCCTTAAACTCTTGTCAGTCACCCAGTATCCTCTTGAGACACAAATTTTATTGTGCATTAGAATCACCTGGGTTCTTGTCAAATTGTGGATTTTGATTTAGTGGATCTGATGATTCCGCATTTCTGACAAGTTTCACATGAATTCTATGCAGTTGGTCCATTGACCACATTCTGTGTAGCAATGATTTAGATCATTCTTTATTGCTTCTAAGCACCTCATCTTTAGAGCATTGTTAAATGCTGATTAGAGAATATCTCCAGTATTTCCAATATATTCTAGCCATATCTCTTTCCGCTTTTTCTCTCCAGTAACCCTCCTTTATACCCTCATCATTATGCTAATCATTCTCCTAATTAACAATGAATTTATTTGTAATAAAGTAAAAGTTTGCAAACCCCTCTTCCCTGCCATCTTGCCCTATAGCCAGACTCTGAGAGATCCAATTTCTCCTCCTGATTTGGTGACGAATTAATATTTGCAAAAATGAGAAGTTCCTTGCATTAAACCATATTTTATAGATGCCCATTCACTGTTTTCACACATATTGTGGAAGATGTGATTTATTTATAGCTCGTTACTGTAAGATCATTTTAAGCTCAAAGTTTAGCAGAGTGTTCTGAGAATGTTCCCTCTTTGTTTTGGCTGGATGCTAGTTAGCATAAATTTCAATTTATGATAATTATAATTAAGCCTTGAGCTGTTTCCTCTATTTATTGCTCTCCGGTGCAGGTCAGCAGGGCAGAGGGTGGTCTGTGGCCCATTAGTGCTTTTGCAGCCATTACCATCCGTCTGGCAAGACGGGGTCATCGGCTGGCCTATGGCCATCTCTACAGTGAGCAATTTGACACTTCCGGTTTTCTTGAGGGTGCACATATTTGGGCAACAAAATTCTTTAAGTAAGGAAACTAGCACAATGGTCCGAGGTCAAAGAAGCTGACAAGAAAGCTTATACTGAGAGACTGAATCCAAGGGACATTCAGAACTCAGGGGACTGTGGAGGAATTCCATCTGCTCAGGGATTCCATCCTCCTGCACACATATACAGTAAAAAAGCAGTGTGCGGTTATGTCTCAAAGGTGCACTCGACTGGGCATTACAAGCCTGGATCTCCTTGTTCTGAATCCTGCTAGTTTTGTGAACTTGAGCAAATCCGCAGATATCTATGAAACCTCATTTCCTCACATGTGAAACAGAGGTTATATTTGCCTTACCTGCTTACCTGGGGTGTTATGAAGGCCAAATGAGACAATGGCAATCATAACAGCAACCATCGCCACTATTCCTTATCTCATAGAATTACTTTCTTTATTGTAAAAGCCACTAGAAATCTAGTAGCTGATATGTACCAGTCATCACTGTTGGGGCAATGTATGTAATAAGTAATTCCTGCTGCCTCTCTCCTGAGTCCTTTCACCTTTGAGAAATAAACACAGTGGTCTCTGATATTGGTTTTATCACAGACAAAGCTGGAGGAAGAAAACAACTTGGATTTGAGGCCCATGTGGGATTCCTTCTCTTTCTCTCCTAAATAGAACATACCTGCTTCCCAAAGCCAATGGGCTAGACAAGGAACAGCAGGCCATCTGGTCACCTGAGCTCTACCTGGTCCCCAGCAGGGGTAGGGCCCATCCCAGGCTGGATCCAAAGCACAGCCAGACCTCAGTGTGCAGTCACCTTTTCTGGGAAGCTAGGACAGACTGTCAGGAAGACTGAGAACCGGCTCCCCTGTACTTCTGAAAGGGGATTTCTTCTTTGATGGGGAATAACAGGCATCTAAATCGAGGGAAAAATCGTTTATTCCACGTATATATTATTCTGTTTAATCCCTGCAACTATACTTTGATATACATACTATTTTCCCAATGAGAAATACAAGGCTTAGCATATTTGAGAAACTTGCTCAAGTTCTTTCAGGTAGTATGTATATGCAAATGGGTGGCACGCTCTCAACTCTTCAGGAATAATGAAACATTTGAGGTCTGGAGTTTTATCAGGAAAAATATTTGCCAACGATGGGACTGGTTCACAAGGAGTAGGTTCAAAAGGAGAATGTTGATAGAAGCCAAAGATGTTCTAAGCGGGGCTCAAAGAAGGTGAGAAAAGCTTGACCTGAACTTCAGGAAGTAAAAAGTTACTGCAAGCTGGGAGGTCTGAGTTTGAGAATGAGGCTGCAGGAGACAATCTGCGCCAGGCTAACAAAGAGAACCTTTCCTAACAGCACTAGGAACCGGATTGTCTACCTAAATCACTGATTGAACAAAAGAGGGTGGTTGACCTGAACTTCAGGAAGTAAAAATATTACAGAAAGCATGGAGGTCTGAGTT
Organism: Cacajao melanocephalus; assembly: GCA_963573385.1. Taxonomy (NCBI): domain Eukaryota; kingdom Metazoa; phylum Chordata; class Mammalia; order Primates; family Pitheciidae; genus Cacajao; species Cacajao melanocephalus. The sequence goes on along the minus strand of CAUYLG010010458.1, from coordinate 98,347 downwards.
TGAGAATGAGGCTGCAGGAGAAAAAGTGTGCCAGGATAACAAAGAGGACCTTTCCTAATAGTACTAGGAACCCGATCGTCTACTTAAAGCACTGATGGAGCAAAAGAGGGTGGGAGGGGAACAAGCATAGACAATCATATTCTCAGCCGCATTTGCTTGCCTGATGAGACCAAGCTCTCTCCAGTGTTTCCCTAAAGTGGAAGCTGTTTCCAGGAGGTGGTCTGCACGCAGCATTTCTTTTAACCACACAGGAGGTTAAAAGCTCTAACATAAGATGCATACTTAATGTGATTTTCTGCTTCATTCTCCTTTAAAGATAAACTGGGGAAGCTAAAGTGTCAATGTTTGTAGCTTCATTCTCTGTTGTAATTGGATGATATTGCTTGCATTTGAAATCCGAGCCAAGCGAAGTGAAACTAAAAACTTCTTAAATGGTGCTTTGATTCTTCAGGGGAGGAGAGACACAGAGACTGATGAGTTATTTGGGCCTTCCTAGGAAAAATCTCTGATGTCGTCAAGCCCTCCACGTTTATTTACTTAAAAACAAGCTTCTCATTCCTGAGTTTCAAAAATGATCCTGCACGTTATTGACAAATAATAATTTAATGGACAGCCTGATTGGATGGCCACAATGAATTAGCTATCGGCCTGACAGCCGTGCAAGCATTATGTTCTGTATCTGTTTACTCAGCACTAGGTGAAATACAGAAGTCTATTGAAAATCAAATTTCCATGCTGCTTTGTCAAAGCAAATTTAATCACAGCCAGAACATGTGGCATCCATCATTTCCACTTCAGGAGACATCAACGGGGGCAGATCAGCAACAAGGAGCCGGGCTGCCATGGCTGTCCTCCACTCACATGAAAATTAAATTTAACTATAGATGCTTGATAAATGAGGCCGCTGAAGCCATCAAACATGATGACTAAGTGCTCGGTATTAAAGTCATCCCCAGAGGCCCCAAACTGGAAAGAAGCAGAGTCTCATTTGATCCGGGCTTGAGGTCTTTGCAGGCATTCACACCTCTGCTACAGAGGGATAAATATGGGCTTTAGCATACTGCCCCAGGGGTCCAGAGATTATTTTTGTGGAACTCTTTACTTGGCCTTTGGTTTTCCAGAAGTTTCTGTGAGAGCTGTCATAGCCACGTGCCCTATCTATCCTTTCCTTACACACACCTTTCCTTTCTCATCATTCTTTCCCCACCATCAGGCATTGCGTCTCCAGCCCCCAAATGACTCCTGGATCTCAACTTTTTTTCTCAATTTTTTATTAAAAATTTTTTTTTTAAATTTTACTTTAGGTTCTGGGGTACATGCACAGATCACACAGGATTGTTGCATAGGTACATACATGGCAAGGTAATTTGCTTCCTGCATCCCATGCCCCCCATCACCTATATCTGACATTTCTCCCCATGTTAACTCTCCCCATCCTCCCCACCACACTGTCCCTCTCCTAGCACCCCCCCAAACAGACCCCAGTGTGTGATGCTCCCCTCCCTGTGTCCATGTATTCTCAAATGTTTCTTCTTTAGCATCACACATTATTCTTTCCTAGGACTCCAGGTTAGGGGAAATAAGACCACAGACATAGTTTTGTGGACTGCCAAGACGGTGAGCTGTTTGAGGGCAGGGACCATTTTACTGATTTATTTTTTAGCCCTAGAGCCTACAGCATATGACACATAGGCTGGGCTGGATTCCTGTATGTCAAAGGAATGGGTGAGCAAATGAATTCTCATGGAACTCACTGGAAGGCTCTTTCCTAATGTAATCCAGATGTATATGCTGGTTCTATTATTAAATGTCTCCAGGATAATTATGTATACCTACTTTTTTGAAATTCAGTTTTGATGACTAGCTAATCAAACTGACCTTTATATGTCTCAGTTTTAAATGGTACGTTTAATCATATCTGTCCCATGTGGTTGTTAGGGGTCCAAATGCAATAATTTATTACTACTGGTTAGCACAGGGCCCCCATACATGAAGAATCAACATATGTTAGCTTCCATCATTGTCATCGTCATCACCACTATGGTTGTTACTATTTACATGCTCTTTGCTCAGCACCAGTCTTGGCGTTGCCTCAGAAGACAAGGAAAAATCCACATATACAGGAACAATATATAAGACGAGGCCAGGTGCAGTGGCTCACACCTGTAATCCCAGCACTTTGGGAGGCTGAGGCGGGTGGATCTCCTGAAGTCAGGAGTTACAGCCTGGCCAACATGATGAAACCTTGTCTCTACTAAAAATTCAAAAATCAGCTGGGCATGGTGGTGTGTGCCTGTAGTCCCAGCTACTTGGGGAGGCCGAGACAGGAGAATCACTTGAATCTGGGAGGCAGAGTTTGCAGTGAACAGAGATCATGCCACTGCACTTCAGCTTGGGTGACAGAGCATAAAAAACAAAGAAAAAAAGAGGAATGCAGAACAGACTGTGAAAGCATAGCATTTCAAAGTAGGGCCTGCCCAGTTGTGTATAGAGAAACCTGACTTAGTGGGAACATATCTAGGTCTTAGAGGGCAAGTCTCTGTAGGCAGAGAGTCCTGAATAATGTGAGAAGTGAAAGTTTGCCTGAGAGTAGGGTGGACACATGGATCCAGGAATGGGATGTGAAGGAGATTGGCCTAACTTCAGTAGAAGGTTTGATTGGGATTAGTAGATTAAATTCTATAGGTATGGGTAGAGTTAAAAGTTGGAGAATCTTGAAAGTTAAGTAGGGTTTGAACTTGTGACTTAATACATATGCATGGATATCTGGTTCTTTATCAAGGAATCACATATAAAAGTGAATAATTAATGTAATTGGGATGGGAGGCTGGGAAATGAGATAATAGGTAGGAGATGAGGGAGTATGAGTAAGGGGCAAACATAAAGCATCTCCTACAGGAAGAATCAGTGGGTTTGGGTGACTCTTCTGTGTTCATTGCCAGACAGTGAGAAGCGCACTGCTGCTGAGAGGCAAAGCTCCTTTCCTAACGCCAGCAAGAGGGAAAGGCAGGATGAGGTCACCGCCCTCCGAACTGATTGACTTGCTGGAATAATTTAAAGTGTTACTAATTGAGAATAACTCTACAGCCTGAGAGCACTGTGCACATGGAGTTATATTTATACCTCCTTCTTTTTAACTTCATCAAATGCCAATTTAAAAATGTATCGTCAACAATCAAGCACATTTTAACTCCCCTGGAAAAATTACGGTGTGCACTTAAGATTATCCTCATGCTTAAATTTTCAACGTGAGGCATTCAAAGGGAGTTTGGACTGAGTACTGTCTACCTTCTTAGTAGATTTACATGAACATTTTTTGAAGTTGTTATAAAAATTGTTAAAGCCTTTTCCTGGTATCTCTTGGAAACACTTAGAAGTTTTGGCAGAAATCGTTGTCTTTGGTCTAATCACATACTTCCAAAGCCAGTTTACAAAACATGTTATTTTGCTATTTACTAATTATATTTATTTGATACACCAACCACTTAATAGCCTCTGGCTGCATTTACAAATAGTATTGAAAAAGCTCCCGCTGTTATACTTACAATTTATTATAGACAACATAAAAATAAGATGCTCTCTCTCTGCATGCATAACACATACAGGGATGTTTAGATCTGTACAGATCTAGAACTCTGTACAGATCTAGAACGATCAAATATAAAGGGCAGTTTTAGCTGGGAGGATTCGCGTCTACTGGAGATTGTGGCTCTTCTCTGTCTGTGATTGGAGAGAGGAGAGGCAAAGTCATGCCTGGGATACTGACTTTTGTGGGCCAAGAAAGGTGGAAAACTGTGCCCTCCAAGGGACAGATTGGTGCTTGCCACCCTCTACCATTTTTCAGGATTATCTGAAACAGCCAGGTAGAATGTGTTCCTCAGGGATCTTAAAGAGCCTTTCTCCGGAGATGTTTATGCAAAAATAGACTGTCTTATGCAGAAACCATCAAAGTTGTGTGGTTTCAGAAGTATGCCAACAGCCCACATTTTTGGGAGGGAGGAAATCTTCCACCTACCTGTACAGGTGGTCCTCCATTTTAGCCTCTTCTCATTTGAATAGTCATTCTTTAAACATTTATCAGGCACCTGCCTTGTGTCAGATGTAAGAATCCTCTGTGAAGTCCACACTCTGGTAGTTAGACTAAAGCACTTCTCTCTTGCTTCCTGAATTAGTCTTTTTTCACACTGCTGATAAAGACATACCCAAGGCTGGGTGATTTATAAAGAAAAAGAGGTTTAATGGACTCACAGTTCCATGTGGCTGGGGAGGCCTCACCATCGTGGTGGGAGGCGAAAGGCACATCTTACATGGCAGCTGGTAAGAGAGAATGAGAACCAAGAGAAACAGGAAACCCCTTATAAAACCATCAGATCTTGTGAGACTTACTTCCATGAGAACAGTATGGGGGAAATCACTCCCATGATTCAGTTATCTCCCACCGGTCCCTCCTGCAGCATGTGGGAATTAGGAAAGCTACTACAATTCAAGGTGAGATTTGGGTGTAGACACAGCCAAACCACATCACCTCCTATACGTGAGGAAGACTCTATAGTGAGGGTCGTAACAGAAAAGTGGTTTTCACTCCAAGTTGCAGTTAATTCCATGTTAATCCCCAACTAGGCATTGATTTCTCTGTGCTGCTTCTGCCCATTCAAATCATTTATTCTATTTCTTATATGCATTTGTTTCTTTCCCTAAAGCTTGTAATATTGTAAATGTCTCTGAGGATAGGAGACGTATTTCATGCATCCTTATATAATTGACTTACCTAATGACTAGAAGTAGAATTAAATGTTAAATAAAATATGATGTTAAAAAATAATTTTATCCTGGATCAGTTAATTTCATTAATATGTCTCAAAGAGCAATGACACTAATCAATAAGCCAATGCTAGGATGGATACATTTTTGACAAGTTGAGTGTCACAAGTGTCTGTTTTATATATGAGAGTGGGAGAGAGTCTGACTCTGTTTGCAAAGGCATTGGGTAAAATAGAAATTCATCATGGTGGGAGATGCAGGTGGTCAGTGATGGTTTCAAAGGGGAAAAAGGATACCAGAAGAAGAAGTGGGCATGAGATAAAGTCACTCTTTGCTTCAGTATCACAGTTCTGCCCAATGCCTGGCACATCTTGAGGATTATGCATCATGTGTTATGGATGCAAATAAACCAGAGACTGATGCAACTGTGATGCTTACACTGTGTACTTCCAAATGGGAGGAATCAAACACGAATTAGAGCCTGAGTTTCATTTAAAATGTTAGCAAAGCATTTTAAAGGAACTTCACTACACACTCCAAATAAATAATGTGATTCATGCAGAAAGAGGTACTATTTTATTGTGCTAGTAGAATATGTGAATAATTTATGAAGTAAGTCCAGTCATACTTTGTGAGAATAAATGATGATGGCCATGACTTTCTCTTGCCTTATATATTAATTATAATGATCTAGTGCATTATAAATTTATTAACAGTTTGAAAGAGGAAAATAGTTTTGTTTTAAGATATTAAGACATATCCTAGTGAAACATTTGAGCACATAAAAATTTATGTATTTGTTTTTGAGACAGGATCTTGCTCTAACACCCAGGCTGAAGTACAGTGGTGTGATCTTGGCTCACTGCAACCTCCACCTCCTGGGTTCAGGTAATTCTCATGCCTCAGCCTCCTGAGTAGCTGGGACCACAGATCTGTGACACCACACCCAGCTAATTTTTGTAGAGATGGGGTTTTACCATGTTGGCCAGGCTAGTCTTGAACTCCTGGCCTCAAGTGATCCGCCTGCCTCAGCCTCCCAGAGTGCTAGGATTACAGGCATGAGCCACTGTGCCTAGCTGAGCATGTGAAAATCAATTTCAGAAGTGTCTATACCACATAGAGAATTCAAGACACATTGGAAAAAGTCTTATCTAAAAACATTTGTCACATTTGCTTTTTCAGTGGAATGTATACCAGTTCCACTCTTTTCTTGGTAAGGGTAGGTTACAAAAGACGTGGGTCAGAGATGATTCTGCATCTCTAACTGTCTATTAATCCTATTTGAGCAGATCCCTTGTTTTGTGTTTTTCACATGACCTCAACATTTTTCTTCTTCTCCAGCATCTGTATGGGTTGTGCTATTATCCAGGCGTAAGAGTGGGTTACTCTTCCAGGGTTTCTCGGGGAAGTATTTTCAACTGAGTATTATGTCCAGTCCATCTGGAAAAAAGTGGCCAACAGAGTAGGTGCTTTACACTTTGGCCATACTGGTTAGAAATAGGAACATAAGAGAAAATAGGGAAAATATAAACTTACAAAACAATTTCTATCAGTGTATGTCCTATCCTAGCATTCACTGTTTCACTAGTGTTCTCTGTAAACTTTAATCTGAGCTCAAATATGTCTCCATCCTATGACTATGACTGCAAAATTCAACCCAATGAAGGCATTTGCACAGCTCAGTTTGGATACTCATTTTCACTCATTTTTCAGTATTTCTACATTGTTTTAATGTATTCTTGGAATTGAAAAGAGAAACCTTCTGATGGATAATTGGCTGTTCATTAATAAGTGTTGAGTTCCCCCAACGAACCACCCCTAGGTTCACAAAGCCACAGTGGCTTCCTTTTGTACTTGGGCACATCCACGTGTTCTACCAGTTCCCTGTTAATATCTCCAACTACTCTCCCTTATGGCTCATGCAATAAATGTGCCAGGTATTTTGTTGTAGCCCAGGGACTAAACATTCTCCACATGAGAATCTTCTTTATTCCTTTATGTTCAGAGTCTTCCTGATGAGCGACAAGAGCAGAATGTTGGGTATAGGCCATTGACAGGCCTGGAAAGTGGCTGGTGGCTGCTGGCTAAAACCACATCAATACAGAGAACTCTTTCTTGGGGACACAACATTGAAAACTCACTTGGGGATCACCAGATAAAGTTTTGAACTTTTCCTGGAGGTTGGGTCTTGCTGCATGGTGAACACTGCTCTCCACGCTACTACATACCTAACTCTTTGACAAGTTCAGCCTGATAGCATTTCTGCCCAGGTACTTCCTAATAAATGTTTTATATTTATTTTTTGTAAGACATTTCCAAGACAAATTTCACCTTTCCCCGAATGCCCATTCTAAGTTTTTTACAGCACTCAGGTATAAAAGTTACTTAGAATGCCCAAATATTTATCATGAACTTTTGAATTTATATATTTGTTTCTCTTTTTCTTGTTTAACTTGTCCGTTCGCTTACATTAGATCCACTTTATCTGCAAAATTCTAAGCATGTGAATAGCAGGAAACATTTAGGGATGTCTTGCAACCCTCCTCCCATCTCTTCCAATAGTCCACTGCCCTCCTTAGGCAAAGGAGCCTTGATCAGCCTTGTTTAGGTTTGGTTAATGGATTCTTCACTGAGGATAATGTCTTAACTTGATAGTTTAAGCCATGCCATTAATTACTAACATGCTCTTGTAACTTAATGGCAGTTCAGTTCTTTCACTTCACTCTGCAAACCATTTTTGTTCTAAAATAACTTTCATAAAGGAATCACTTCTCTTTGCTTAGCCTCAGATGTCTAAATTAGCCCTAGGCATTCCTATTTATTTCTAGTTCTGAGGACCTTCTGGAATTAGATCTGACACAGAGTCCTCCACAGGGAGCTGGCAGCTGGCAGCACCAGGATGGATGATGCACTGAAAGAGTGTGGAGTAAGAGTGACCTCAGGAACAGATTAATCTCCATCTACGCACAGATCTGTGTCAGACTTATTCCTGAGAGCTCTGATATACAGAGCCAAAAAAAAAAAAAATCTTAGAGCTGGGGAGGATACTAGAGGCCATTTGTTTTATTTTATTATTTTCTTTTTATTTATTTATTTTTCTAAGACAGAGTCTCACTCACTCCCCCAGGTTGGAGTGCAATGGTGCGATCTTGGCTCACTGCAACTCTGCCTCCCAGAGTCAAGCGATTCTCCTGCCTCAGACTCCTGAGTAGCTAGGAATAAAGGCACCTTCCACCACTCCTGGATGATTTTTTTGTAGTTTTAGTAGAGACGGGTTTTCACCATGTTGGCCAGGCTGGTCTTGAACTCCTGACCTCAAGTGATCTGCCTGCCTTGGTGTCCCAGAGTGCTGGGATTACAGGTGTGAGACACTGTACCCACCCTCATTTAGATCAAGCCTGACATTTTACCCATGAGACTGAGGCCCAGAAAGAGGTGACTTGCTGGAGTCATAGAGCTTCTTAGTACAAGAAAAAAACAGTATTAGAACCCAGGTCTTCTGGTTCCTGAAAATGTACAGGGATTTGAATGTTTAAGAGTTTCAGTTATTCCTGCTGATTTTAAGGCTTAACCCATAAGGATACCTGAGAGTTAACTAGCAAAATTGAAATGACTATAATAAATTAACAATGTATATAGTGCCCGGGAGCTATGATTACAGGTGGTGTAAAAATGCAAAATGTAATGAGAATGATAACTTTACTGAGAAGCTTCTGAAAATGGAATGATATAATGCCTGCCCAGGGCCAAATGGGAGGTGCTTTCCCCAATCAACTGATACTCTGTGACTTCATGGAATATATAGGAATGTTTGCCCAGTATGCCATGGCTTGCCATTGTGATGCCCAAAACATAAAATTATCTTCGTCTTTGCCAAATTATTTATAAGAGTGATTTTCTTGGTAGACTACAACTCATTGTATCATTTGATTAAGAAGCAGTTCCACAATGTACCAGTTGCTTTTCTTATGTCCATTGAAATAGAACAGCATGGGAGTAAAGTTTAACATAATGTACATTTTCTGGGAGTTTTATGTTTGCTTTCTTTCTTACTATTGTTGGATCAAAACACTTTTACCTCCTGTGGACTAGTTATGCATATCTACAGATCTGAAACCTTTTTATTCAAAAATCCCTCAGGGCAGAAAGCCTTTGGGATAAATACTTAACAAATTATGTTTGAACAATTACGTAACAAAGTGATGGTCCCTGGCTCATTAAGAACAACACATGATGAATTATTTCCTTATATTTGCAGATAGCATTACTGGTCTGGCAGGTGAAGGGAAAAACCGTTACCCATAGATAGAGTTTACCTCTACAGAGCCAAAAATTCATTGAGATAGCCAGCAGCTTTCTCCTGGTGGGTAGGGAGAAATTGGGCAGTATGATAATAGAGTCAGATGAGCTCTTTTCACTAAAATATCTGTATGCAAAATATTAGATTCATATCACCCTTAAAGATATCTGCAGTCCCACTGGTATTTTTGTGTAATTACATAAATACATAATCTAACAAAGTAACAGCTCCCCACTTTTTCAAGGGTCCATCTTTTCTGGCGTATTTGGGAAGGGGAACTAGTTCTCATATTACTCCTAATGCAATCAAGGGGATTGGCTTCACTCCTGGACTGTTTCTGACACCTCCCAGCTACAGCCCCTTCTATTTGTTATATCTTCTTGTTCATGAACTTCAGCAAACTGGTAAGTGTGGGAATGACTGCATTCACCTCCACCACCCTACCTTTTTGCTGCTCTTATGACCTCCACTCAAGATTGTTCAAGTATGTGTCTACAAGAGGTACTCTTCCCCATATGACACATACTTGAACAATCTTGAGTGGAGTCTTTTCTCAGGGACGTAGTCTAGGTTCTTGCACTGCCACTTTCAAGTTCTGCCCCATCTCAGTCCATCTTTCAACCTATCTTTATAGCCAAATGTGGTAACTGAGTGCTTCTCTGTGCAATGTTCTGGATGCTGGGACAAATGAGAGGAGATACGATGGTGGTTACGATGGTGGTTCCTGCTCAAAAGGAGATTTACATTCTAGTGGTAGGAGAGACACATTAAAAATAATCAGATAAACAAGATTCTTTTCATTCGTCACATGCCATATCCCTGTCTTTACGTATCTGTACATATCTGTTGTTTGGCTCCCCTTAGGGATTGCCACCACCATGCACAGAAAGGAATTTATTTATCTTCCAATCTCCTCCACAGATTATGCAGGACACAGCAGCTCCCAGCAGTGCATATCTCACTACCTGATTTGTTCAGTCTAGAATAATCTCCTACAGGACTTCAGTCATCCTCCTTCCCCAGGTCTGATTGGGTGAAGGTTTCCCTGTCATCTGCCATCGTGTGGTGCAAGTTGTCTGTTCATCTTGGTTGTCACCCACTGGGTGATCACTGGATCCAAATAGGCACTCAGCCCCAAGAGTAACTCTCAGAGCAGTCAGAAGACACATTGAGAAAGAGAAGCGCAATCTTCATGGATGCCCTTGCCCACAGCAAGGAAATCACTTAACAACTTCCTGAGTCTTCTTCACTGGCAGATGTTTGCTCTTTACACTGGAATCTTCAGTAATATAAAAGAACTATTTCAGGCCCACCTTCTCCCTATGGGTCATCTCTTAGCTATAGAAAGGTTGAGCAGAAACTTTGCTATTAATATTTTTTCCCTTTAAATGTGAAGCCAATCCAATTTCTTGACCAGGGCATTCTCCTTTCATCTTTATTTAAAGGGAATCAGTTTTGGGACCCATTCCTCTCTCCAAGTAACTTTCCAGGAAAGTGTGGCTGATTGTGCTTTAGTTACATAGGAAACATACTTATCAGTTTTGTGCATGACACAAACTATGAAGGATGGCAAATATGTTTTAAAGCATGTTTTCATATGACCTATTAAAAATGTTGAATACACCAGGCCAAAAATAGATGATAGAATCTAATTTTTTTTTAATAGGATGGAATGATGGTGTTTAAATCATGGATATATAATATGATGGGAATACACACACACACACACACACACACACTCACTCACTGAATTCTAAACCTTATCTGTACTAGTTTGGGGTGAGGGAGATCAAGCATGACTTGACAACAGTTGATATGAAAAGACCCTAAGGGCATTCGTAAACCATGAACTCACCCTACCTCTGCAGAATGGCATAGCAACAAAAGGCCAAGTGCCTAGAACCAGGGACGATATATTCCCACTGGCATTTGCACTGGTAAGCTCAAATCTGGCATACTGCATCTAATTTGGGGACTAACTCACTGACAGGCGTACTTATAAACCAGAGAGCATTCAGAGTAGGTTGACTCCAGTGGAAGAGCACCTGAAAACTGTGTAATATAGTGAACTGTTTCTGGAGCTGAGGAATTTAATACAGAAAGAAAAGGCTCGCAGTAGACATAAGTTTCTTCAAATATTTACGTGGCTGGTGTGTGGAAGAATGAGTTGGTAGAAACCATATTGTACAAGAGAACTGATGGCAGACAGATAGGAATTTCAAACTAGAACAGTTCAACAGTGGAACCAAGCTATTTAATAAAAAAGCGCTTTGTCACTGAAAATGATCAAGTAGGGGTTTGACCAGACCTGTATAATATAAATCATTATTACCTTTATTTTATTTAAGTTATTATTATGGACTTTGTGACAACTCTTTTTAGTCTTCCTTTTTGACCCACAATATGGAAAAATCCAAAGTATGAATATCTTTCAGCTTTGACCCTCTCATCTTTCTCCTCTCTTACTTGTGCATAAAGTTTTCATCACCTTCCGAAGCGCTGTTCTCTCTGGTGAATGTCTGATGGAGCACGGTAAGTGCTCCCCCACTGACCTGGAAGGCTCAGTAACTACTAGGAAGTGACTTGGGCACTGGAGAAAATCTGGCTCATTATAGTATTTAAAAATGAGCCTTATTAAGAAATTCACAAACGTATTGCATTAAAATGAAGCTTGCACTAGAAGAAATACTTGAAAATTATACAAATAAAGAAACTCCTTTCAAAATTAGTATTCTAGAGGGAATCAGATGTGTCTTTATTAACTAAAAAAATAGAAAATGCACTCCTTGCCTGGTGAATATGTAATAGAGATGTGTGAGAACATCTCTGTATAATGCTATCTAAGTCTTGCTGGCATTATTTGTGCTGCCTGAGTCAGCCATGAGGAAGCCTTGGTGGGTTCTATGTAAGACTAAAATTCGTTTGTCTTTTGAATCAGTTTTTGCTTACATTTCTGCTACTTATCTGGATCATAAGTTTGATAACTCAGCTTATTGTGCTCATGTTATCCCATGTAAAAATGGAGCAATTATTTCCATTTGCTTCATCAAACCATTGTAAGCAAACTTTTCAGCTGAACATAGTAAAGAGAAATTAAATGACATCCTCTTACAGCCAACGCTGGCATATTTGCTGTTTTGCACTCGCTTCATAGGCAAGACTATGCTTTGAAAAGCTTAGGAAATATTTTAAAGTTTATCTCAAATTATATTCAAGCCCATCTCAATGATCATGGGCAGAAGGAGTGGTATAACTCAGTGCTCTGCTTCCAGTGGAGATCAGACTTAAGCGTAGCAAGTATAGTTTGTGCTGAACTTTTGTTTTTCTCATAATTTCAGAAGAGAGAATCAAATCTCTGTAAGGAGATATTGTATGCTATTGTCTTTCAGGTGATTCTTTGAAATGTTAGTTTCTAAACCTGTTAATTACCTGTGTTCTTACTGCTGTTGTAAATATATATCAGTTCATTCGTTTCCATCTGTATTCCTAAGGAATTTAAAAACAGAGGTTCCAAGTAGGAAAATCCAGTACCTACTTGGAGAGCCAGCTGTTACCATCCACAGGTATTAAGAACAGGTAGAACGTTAGCTGGGGAACACGAAGTAGAAAAAGCAGTCCAGAAATGTCTGCTGAACTCTATATTCTGAACAGACAGGGCATGCCGGTCTTATCTGTGTTCGTGTCTCTAGGGTCTAGCGCAGTGTCCGGCACATAGTAGGCACTCAAGAAATATTTGTTGAATTTGTAATAAATCATAAATTGAGGGTGAATTGGAAATGCAATGGCCTTATAGTATGGTCTCTGCTTTTATTATTCAAGTTATTTTATAACAGTGGTGATTTAAATTCCACATTGTAACTCTGCTTAATAATATTCATATCCTTTTAGCATAGGTAGTAAGTCTCAATCTGGGCTTCACCTGAAACTCAGAAATCTCAATGCCCCAGGCTGCTCCCTAGACCAATTCAAGCAGAATCTTTAGGAGTGGAACCCAGATCACGGAATTCTTTAGGGCCCTCCAGAAAATTCTAGTGTGCAGCCGAGTTTGAGAACCATTACAGGAGTGTGGGGCGTGTGTGGGGTGTGTGTGTGTGTGCGTGTGTATGTGCGTGTTCATGTGTGTGTGTGTGAAACATAATTTAAGCTCCATATGTGAGTTTCACTTGATGCTACTTCTCTTTTTTGGCAAGGGCAGGGATTGAGGGTCTGGAGGGGAAGAACTTGCACCAGACTGTAGAAAACGCATAAATATGTATGGAGAAGGAGTTGGTGCTATAAATCATTTCACTATTAATTATGCCATGGCCTGTTTTTATGTTCACTCTTCTTTATAAATGAGATGAAATAGCTTTACAATGTGCCTAACATCGTTTTAAAATGCCACATAAATTCACTCCTGTTTTTATGGGGTTGAAAAATTTTAACACAAAAATAATTTGCCTAGCTTGAAGAATTTGCATAAAACCATCGTAGGGGTGTGTTAAAAATTACTCTTCTTCCTTTTAATGTAAGAGCGCAAGACAGGATGGAGGATAGATTTCATTCTTATGGTGCCCCAGGTGAATCTCACATTTGCATATTAAAGATTCTATTTAAAATAAACTCCCAAGTCACAATGGGCATTTACCCTAGAATACATATTTCAGCAGCAGCCTGGGACCATGCAAGGAAAATTCCTAGAGGGACAGCAGTGTCCACAGTTGTTCTAGCTGTGCACCTCTTGTGTTTTCCTTTACAAATGTCAGCAGGAGAATGTGGTCTGGGTAGCCCATCCCTGATGCCAGAGAGAAAACGGTAAATTATAGAAACAAAATGGTACAGCAGTCCACTTTTACTTCTCAAAGTCTTGTGGTTCCGTTATTCCTGGGAGCAGTTGGGCTCTCCTATGTGAGTAAGTTGGTGAAAGCTTGTTATTACTAACAAGTGCTACTGGAAGTGAGGAGATACTGGGAATAGCTTCTCTCTTAGGGAACAATAAATATTACCTAAAAGAAATGAACTCTGGAAAGAACAATTAAATGGTGCAAGGCGTGTGTGTAAGTTAAGATATGCTTGGGTTTGGCTTAGGTAGCTGTTGATGTCAGAACATTAACTTGGTACCACAATTAGCTCAAGGCAACCCATCAACAATTCTAGCATCTTTTTTTCTCTTTTTTGAGCTTTCCCAGACCCTCAGTCTAGTATTTCCTTATTCACTAAATGACACTGAGAATAGCCCTACCACCAGTAATATCTTTCATTAGTGTTAAATGAGAGGTACTATGTTAATTTGATATTTATTAATTTCTTAATATTTCATTTAAAACTTAAATGTGATAGAAGAGCTTTTCTTAAGGTTAACTTCAGTGGTTTCCTTGTTTAAAACATAAAAGGCCTACAAAAAAAAAAGAGAGAGAGAAAGAGAATTTAGCTTAGGCATTTCTGCAGAACATTTAAATTAATTCTTCTCTTTCTGTAGTGTCACTGCTTTATCTGCTACCTTGATTGTTTTTGCCTCATCTTTGTTTGTGGTGTAAGTTGTTTGGGGTTTGGCCAGCGTATCTATATGAGTAATGTGTTTACGGCTACGATGGGGAAGGTTCCAGTTTTAGTGCTTAGCGTTACTTGGTCTGTAGTTTGTTCTTGGCTTAAAAGACTTATAGTACATGGGGTGTTTTAAGGCCTGGGAGTCTTTTTTTTTTTTTTAATACTACAGATTTGTTTGAAAGATGAAGCTGTCACAGAGGCACCCAAGGAAGTCATGACAATTCTCTTTCACTGTACAGCTTTATTTAGGAGAAATGCAGAAAAGTGCAGAAGTTGCAAGAGGGTAATGTTTACAGATAAACAAATCTGGTCTTTTTACCTTTTGTTCAATGATTTTGTTTTATTTGAAGTGTTGCTTCTCCTGCACCCCCACCCCTGCCCCTGCCTCCCACCCCCTTGGCCAACCTAACTTTTAACTCAAAACATTTTCCAGTTCTTTTTGATTGAAAATTGGGTTCATAGAGGGAACTCCATCTTCCTCACATGATGACCAAACCCAGGCTTCCAGACTCTTCCTCCTTCAGTAGGTTACCCAGCACATCCAGACATGTCTTGCTTATCATATTCACACCCTGACTCAGAGATATCCAGGGATGTGGACATCTGTAGGAATCAATCCCCTGGCACCGATTTCACTTTTCTATCTTCTTTCATACCATATCCATGTAAACTGGCTTATCCATTGTTACCCAAAACTGTCTTCTATTATCTCAACTTTGCCTATGTTCTCATACTATATCCTCTTCATTACTGCTTTCTGTATTAGTCAGGATTCTATAAGGAACAGAAATAATAGGAGGTATGTACTCATGTGCACATGTGTGTATGTATGTATCTATCTATCTGTGTATCTATCTATGTGTCTATATATCTATCTATCTATCATCAAATAAGGAATTAGCTTGTGTCCAAAATCTGCAGAGCCAACCTCCTAGTTCAAGTCTGCAGGTCCTGGACTGCTGTAGAATCAGAAACAGCTAATGTTTTAGTTTGAAGGCCATCAGGTTAGAGAGGAGAATTGTCCATTATTTGGGAGGGCAAATGTTATTAGGAAGGGCAATCTGCCTTACTCAGTCTTTGGATTTGAATGCTAATTTCATTCAAAAACACTGCTGTGGAAGTATTCGGAATCATGTTTGACCAAGTATCTGCACACGCCATAGCCCACTCAAATTGACACATACAATCAACCCTCATATTCTCCTTATAAACGCTTGAAGCCAGTTATGATTACTCTTCTAGAGACAAAGTTCTTCAACCTAAACATCTCAGGCCTTCAGCCATTCCTCATACAGTAGAGTTTGAGGAACGTTAGCACCCTGGTTACCCTTTCTCCTCACCTCCTCACAGTTTTATCCCAAAGCAGGGGTCTGGTTTTACTCCTCCAGTTCTCCAGGACTGAGCAGACCTCCCTTTTTTTTTTTTTGGTTTTATTCTTTTGAGGCACTCAATAAAAATGATTTCTGGATGTGTGCACAAAATAAAGAACTTCTGTAGTCTCTAGGAACCACCATTTATGTGTTGGTTGAGTGCAAGTGTTCATCTGTTTGTGTTTTTCAACACACAGTGAGATAGTTTATCAGACTGGGAAGAAATGGCGGCATGAGGTTTAGAGTTTTTGAAGCTGGCTTTATCAGACAACAGAAGATTGGATTATTAAATGCTCATTATGTCAAGGGACAGCCATGGCTCTGATTTGATTCCAGGCTTAAATAGAAATTGTTAAACTGTTTTTCTAGAAGTAATCAAAAATACTAATATTTAAAAAGAAAGCTCCAAAATTTTGTAAATTATAGTCAAAGATCCTCTATCCTATTATTAAATAATTGTAAAAAGCAAACTTTAGCCCAATAATAATTTTTCACTTAGATCACTTTCAGAAGCATTGTTTTTACCCAGGTAACAGTTTAAGAGAAGGCCTGAGAACAATTCTGATTGTCTGTAGCACCCTCCAAATTTCCTTGCTAGCTGTACCAAGATGTTTGTGGTCTTTGAGCAGGCCACATTTCCCATGTCTTGGCCCATTCAGTTTATTCTGCCTAGAACACTCTCTCATGCCTGCCCACCTGAGACATCGTCTTATTCACAGTGCTTCAGCTCGATGGTGTCTACTCTGAAAGGTCTTCTCTGACTTCAGCAGGCCAACTTCAGCATTCTTTCTAGGCAATGAAGCACCATGTACATTCTTTTATGATCTCAGTTGTCACGTTGTACGTTGTTCTTTATTTCCACATTTGCTTTTCTGCAACAACATGTCTTTAAAAGCATCACACGTGAATACATACTTGTTACTATTATGCTTCTGATATTAGTCATTGAATGGTGAGCATTATGGATGTGGTCTGAGAGGGTGTGGTTGTGTGTCCCCTCCAAATTGCATGTTGAAATGTGACCTTTAATGTTGCAGATGGGGCCTAGTGAAAGATGTTCAGGTCACGGAGGTGGATCCCTCATGAATGGCTTTGTGCTGTTTTCTTGGTGATAACTGAGTTTTCACTCTATTAGTTCACAAGAGCTGGTTGTTTAAAAGAGCCTGGAACCGCCTTCCCTCTCTTTTGCTCCCTGTCTTGCCATGTGACATGCCTGCTCCTCCTCCACCTTCCACCATCAGTAAGAGTTTCCTGAGGCCTCACCAGAGGCTGAACAGATGCTGGTGCCATGTTTGTATAGTCTGCAGAACTGTGAGCCAATTGAACACTGTTCCTTATAAATTACCCAGTCTCAGGTATTCCTTTATAGTAATGGAAAACAGACTGACACATGCTCCTAACCTTGTCAACCTTCAAGCCTGATGTGGACCAAAGTCATGTCATCTATGTCACCAGTACCTAGTAAATCAACAAATAAGAATGGATTTCTGCAGTAGACTCTTTAAATATAGGGACAATATTTTATGTTTTTTTTTGTTTTTGTTTGTATACTCAAAACTTGGCATAATTATGTGTTGAGTGAAGGGAGGAATGATTAATTTAAGTAATTTCATTGTTGACTTTCAGTTTTAGATGAGCAAGTAACTTTTCAGAAAAATCTCATTTAAATGTGTATGTTAATTTCTTTTCATAAATGCTGTTTTGAAGCTGATAATTTTAGGGGTAATGAAAATTCAAAAGTCAGGTCATCTCCCAGGGAGAGTGAGTAGGAATGATATGACACTTTTACTAGCAAGAGATATTTAGACAATTCTAATCATAGTTTCAGTAATTATAAAATTATTAACATCAGCTGTCAGTTATCTTTAGACTTCAAAGGTAGAATTTAACCTTTAACTCTGTCCAAATCTGTCATGTAAACAACCTAAATTAACTATCCTTTGAGATCAAAAATTAATATCTTACAAGGGTTTACTCAGAGTATGCTAATTCTTTGAAGCTTCCTGAAAACCAAATTCAAATTCAAGACAATTAAATGTTAATAAATTTCTAGTGATCAGAGAGACAAATGCAAGGAAGATTAATATTCTTTCTCCATGCTTTGGAGACAGGCTCTGAAAGTGATCAAATAAAATGTTACCTTTGAAAGTGACACCTTGCATTACAGTGTTTGGATGTCCTTCTATAGTTAATGAACAGGCAGAGGTTTTTTCTTCCTACTGAGCATTGAGATAGGTGCAAGGGTTGGTGAGCTCCCTTGAGGAGGTCATAGTAAGAATAAAAATGTATTCATTCATTCAAGAAGTTTTTATTGAGAAGCTGTCATTGGCAGACGTTGTATTCAACACTGGGATTATAGAAAAGAAAAGCATGGATCTTGTCCTGTGGAGCTTACTGTTGGGGGGCAGGGGGATAAAAACCACAAATACACAGAAAAATGAACACAAAGTAATTAACAAAGACACTATCACTCGTAAATACTCAAAAGAGCGTTGTATTTCACAATTCACATTTTGACCTAATTTTAGGAAGGGATTTAGCCAGATCCTTGAGTTGGGGATTTAACTGTAAATGTTTACTCAGGATGCAAAGTTTGCGCAGAGCCTCAGAACCACAGGCGTCCTCACCTACTGCTCAGTACACATCGCCACCCCTCAGAGCACACTTTCTCACTTGAGGAAATAAGGCTAATGTAGGAAGCATTCATCTCAGCTCTATGCCAGCTCTGTATTGACCTTGTATGTTCAGCTCTGTAATTTTAAGACTTCATAAATATAAAAATACTTACTTTTTATCTTCAGTTTGGCTTTAATTTCTCTTCTCTGGGAGAACTGTAAACCTGCCAACTTTAAAGTTAGTTGATCTATTTATTCTGAGCTATAGGAATACAGAATAAGTCAGCTGTTTTTTTTTTTTTTAAGTTAGAGCAATCTTAACTGATATCCTAGGGAAAAAGTTTATTGCATGCATTAAAAATGGAATTTGGTTTATTTCCATGGTTTCGGAGCAATTCAGTGTGCACGTATTTATTGCTCAGATGCATGCTGTTACGCATATTACAGAAGCACAGAGGCTTAGGATGATATTTTCAGTGTCCTTCCTCTTAAACACATTTTACTCTCCTGAAGCTCTTTTGTATTTTTCTGACCACAGCCTCATAGGATCACCTGAGGACAGGCCTCATTGTCTTGCATCCTGATTAATAAGATCAACACAGGGGCAGCTAGGAACAGCAGCTGACCCTGACTATTCTCAAGGGGACACACTATTTGGTTTGGGTGTTTCTGGGTTCTCTATAGCTGACTTCTGCAAGCGGTCACGTCTGTGGTCAGAGCCAGGTCAGCTAGAGTGGGAGGGCCGGGGGTAAGTGTTCAGGGTCCTCACTGAGACTTTCCGACCTGGGGGGGTATGGGCGCTGTGGATGTCATTCTGCTGCTCGCTCTTGAAGCAAGTCTTGTGGGACGGCCAAAGCTGGACCTCCAAGCCAGCAAGAGCTAGCATAGGAAGAGCTTCCTAGTAAGGAGTAATAGATGCATCTGGACAAGTGGTTCAGCTTGGCAGTGATTTCAGAGGAGGCAGGCATTTGGCATCAAGGGCTACTTCAGCAGCTGGGGGACACCTAGCTTAGGTTCAAAGGTGAGAGTACATGCTGGAGGAGGTTTAAGGATGGTACTGAGAAACACAAACCAAAATCCAAAGTTCAGAGGACAGGGGGAGGGGATTAATAAGGCAGAACCTTAGCATAAAGCAAAGGAATCCAGCTACCAGAACTGAAGTGTAGGCAGAAGAGATAGGTCCAGTTATAATGGCTGAAATTATAGCAAATGCCCTTAGAGTCTTACAGGGATTTGAGTTGTTTACCTGTAGGGAGAGGAGTGAGGTAGGGGCAGAGAAAGGACACACCTGACCCTAAGGATCAGCAGGTCCTCCCTGGGGTGTGGGACCTTGGAGTGACTGGAGATCGTGCATCTTGTGAAACTCGGTGTTTTTTGAAGGAGTCTGTGTAATTCCCCACATGCAGTTTATTTCAATCTCTTTTCTAGTTCTACATCGTGGTCCTTCTATTCCTGGCTTATAGCCCCTTCCCTGGGACTCAAATGCCCATTGCTCAATATTCAGCATATGCTTACTGAGCACCTACTATGTTCAAGGGCATTGTGTTAGATTGTCTGAGGCCTCCAGTGGTCAGTGAGTCAGAGTCCCCATCTTCAAGGTAGGGACACTATGGTGCTGAGGCATGAAAAGGTTGCAAATATGCCCAAGTCGAAATGCTAGGTGGTGGTTGGGATATGAGTGGTCCAGAAGACCACAGCTGTCTAGGGCAGAAAGATAGGGTTCCAGGAGTGTTTATGGAAGGTTTCTTAGAGGAACCCTTGCTTGAGTTGAACCTTGGAGATTGACATTCAGTTGGTATAGAGGAAGGGATAAGGCTGAGGAAAGAGCAGGTGTAGAGATAGGTAAAACATTCTCTTGGCATTTAGGACAAGGAGACAAGGTTGAAACTGAAAGGTAGCTCTGCACAGATGTGCCCACATTTGGTAGAGTCTAAGTGTCAGATTAATTCCACTAAATTACATTGAAGCTTCAGGTGGTAGTTGCAAAGCTTTCTTGAATATTTTATGCAAGACTAATACAATGAAGGAGGTGCTTAGTTTTATACAGGGTGAATTCAATGGGCACCTAAGGAAGAAAAGCATGTCAGAACGCATATGCAATTGTGAGAGCATCGTGAAGTGCCGTGATGGTAACAACTTGATGAGGGAGAGACAGGAATCAAAGATGGCTGCTGTTTTGAATCCAGCTGACTCCGAGACTATTGGAGTCATAAATTGCATTAGGGAAGTCTATGTGGGTGTGTGTATGTGTGCGTGTGCGAGGTATGAATGCAGAAGACTGAAGTACAACTAGAAGGTTGATTAGGCAGCTAGCTAGAAATAGATGTGAACGTGTTCAGGCAATTAGAATGTGGTGCCACAGCTCAGGAGATGTGTTAGGGATTGAGACAGAAGAGCGGTCAGAACCTTGGTTTTCATATTCATTTAAGGCACAAAAGGAAAACAAGGAGCAGGAGAAAGAAACAGAGACACAACCATTCATAATAGATGACAACCAGGAAAGTGCGTTACCAAACCAGGAGGTGAGGGTTTCATGGAGAAGATGCTATTCTTGCTCTATAATATTTAAAACTTACCTGTCTGTCTATGTTAAAATGGAATTACAGATAGAAGTCACCAATAAGAGGACTAAGAGTGTCATATTTAATCGAGTGCATACATCCATTAATATCCATTTTCAGAATGTGAATAGCTTAAAATAAAAGCTGACAGAAGTCCCCTCTGTCTGCTGTAACAAAACTAGTATTCACTGTATAAATAACTTTTAATTTTAGTTTTCTAGTGAAGAATCTGGGCACAATCTCCTTATCTATGGACCATGGGGTCAAGGAAGGGACTGGTAACATTGCACAAAAGCCCATTTTCATCTGCCACTGGGCATGGGAGCTCCTCCTCTGTGTCAGCAGCCTACACCTTCCTCCAGGCATGGGACACAGGGTCATTGTACAGTCTCCTTTTGGTATTTCCCCTCATGAACTTGGAAACGACAGCTTGGAACTTACTGTGGTGTGGTGATTGAAAAGTTCTATATGGCCAGGTGCAGTGGCTCACACCTGTAGTCCCAGAACTTTGAGAGGCTAACGCAGATGGATCACTTGAACTCAGGAGTTTGAGACCAACCTGAGCAACATGGCAAAACTCTGTCTCTACAAAAAATACAAAAATTTAGCTGGGTGAGTATTGTACACTTCTAGTTCCAGATACTTGGGAAGTTGAGATGAGAGAATTGCTTGAGCCCAGGAGGGACGCCACTGTACTCCAGCCTGGGTGACAGAGTGAGACCCTGTCTCAATAAATACATAAATGGTTCTATAATCTGCAGAGTAAAGTGGGATGCTGTATGCTTGAAAATTGCTAGGAAAGTAGATTTTAAGTGTTCTTAACACAAAACATTGGTAAGTATGTGAGATAGCATACATGTTAATTAGCTTGATTTAGCCATTTCACAATGTATACATATTCCAAAACATCATATGTTGTATACTATAATATATACATTTTTTTATTTCTCAATTAACACAGTGAGAAGCATTAGACCTAATTCTTCAGGATCAGTGGTCAAGTAGTTCACAGTAGGGATGAGTGGACTTGGTGCATACTGTCAATCAAACATTTGCCTTAAATTTCAAGTTAAATATGATATTTTTAAAGAACACTATAAGATAAGATAGAGATGTATCATGAAACTAAAATTACAGGCTTACTGCAGAGCTCACTAGGCTTAATGATGGAAAATCTACAGCTGCATTGTTTCTGGTGTTATCAGGGCTTGTCTACAGCATGCTCTTGGTGTTAGCAAACATGGTTTATATTGTGTATGAATTACTTGGGTATAGATGTAAATATCACTTCTATATTTAGACTCTCATATTGGGTTCTCCCTAGAGCTCTATGAACGACTTTTGTTATTAGAAAATTCTGTAATTTGTAGACATGTCAAAAACTATACCAAAATGAATTAATAAAGACACTTTAAACAGATGGTTCTTAAAAAAAAAGTCCTATATGGGATACAGTATACTGAACTGAAGTGAGATGTGGAAGACAATACATTCTTGTCTGAAAACATTCACAGATGTCAATGACAGTAAATGCTAGACAGAGCCAATAAATTCTGGGCTTTTTAGCAGGAAAATTGCTTTCAACAATTTATATCCCCAGAATCTCAGCCACCTTAAGTTAAAACCATAGATCATTGTATCTTGATCTCCTGTGCATATGAACTAAGGAGAAATGGAAAATTTCAGGAAGAGTCTGAAGGTCAAGGTGGCCCTAAGCTTGGCTTCTTGAATCTAAACCACTCTTATTACAGTGAAAATGAATATTTGATCAACCCCCTATTGACCATGTGTCCTTCCTAAGGCAATTTTTAAATGTGGAGAGAGGTACAGTGGGACTTTCCTTGGTGTTAGGATAGGAGGGCTTGGTTGTTCATAAAATATTGGAATAGCCTTAGGTTTTCATGCTGCTGTATTTATACTACTTAAAAGAAGAAACCCCTCTGAACTTGGAGGAAAGAGACTTCGGTTTTAGGGCCAGTTTTGGTACTAACTAGTATATAACTAGGTCATTTACATTATGGTCCTTATATTTCTAACTTTAAAATAAAGTTATTTTTCAGCATAAGCAATATTTTATTTAGGTTTTATACCCATTCTTAGAAACTCATACTTGGAAATTGATATCTAAACAGACGTCTTCAAATTTGTTTGAAGCTTTGGCCAGAACTCATTATGTTTACATTTGTCAAGTGGAATTATCGCTTGACCATTAACAAAGAAATCCTGCTTGGATGCACTTTTGAACTGATTAGGAAAATTATTTGTTTTGAAAAGATGAATGCATTTTAATAGGTGTCGATGAGGCTTGATTGGACTATGCAATACAGGTGAGGCAGTTTTATCCTGATTTTGATACCAACTCTTGTGTATGTGTTCCCAACCATCCACTTCCATGAGAAGAACAAACAATAGGAACTGTAGCCCAAGCACCGGTGAGTCATTACTCGTAAGAATGACAGAAAAGCAGTTTCCAATGCTACAAGTGACATTAATGCTATATAATCATGTCTCAGGATATTCTGGCTGCTCTCATGTTTGTTGGCAGCAGCAGCTACAGCAAAGTGCCATTGTTGGGTATGCTGCAAAGAGATAGCCAGAGTCTGATGTCAGTTCCAATTTTTTGAAACACTTAATCCACATGATTTATAGGTCATCTTTAAAGTTCAGATGTGTTCACCAACTGCGAGGTTCTAGAAACAGCCTGTCCAGCTGTTTGTAAGTAATATTTACTACTGAAATCCAGATTCAACAGAAGTGTACCAAGTACCAGATATTTACACATATATAGTCTCATTGTACCCTTGCAAGTACCTGTGAGGTGGGTCTTGTATCAACTTTCATAGATGAAGGTGTACTAACAAAGGTTAAATGTCTCATCTGAGCTCATATGACTAACAATGGTACAACCAAGTGAGCCCTTCAGTACTCCCTCCAGTTGGTAACCAGGTCTCACCTCTTAGGTTCTGATGTCTACGCAGCTACTGACTGATGAGCTGAAGTAGTGGTCTCATGAGTAATGAGAGAAAAGAATATCCCAAGAAAAAATAAGAAAGACATCACACCAATGAGAAAACCCAGCAAACTCAGACCTTCATGACCTTTCAATGAAAGGACAATCCCTACACGCCCAAGGTTTGGACTGGATTGCTGGGAACATTTATGTCTTTCAGCCTCTCAGCCTAAGTGATCCTTCAACAGTCTTTGCAAATGCATGAAGAATAAGGATATCTACACTGAGGTATCATCATCCCAAGCTCTTAGTGAACTGCTGCACTAGGTATGTCCAAACCATGGTACACTCGGGTAGTTTATGCCTTCAGGGAAGACATCCTCTATCATGATAACAGTATTTTCAATATTCACTCAATCTCTCTGCTGCATTTGACTCCTAGCTTTGACCAGGAACAGAATAAGAGAGTAATTAGAGCATTGGCTTTGGAGTCAGACTGCTAGGGTTTCTCATTTTTGTCACTGACTGGCTGTGTATTTTTAGGTAAGATAGTTTACCTCTGTCCCTCAATTTACTCTTCTGTAAAATGACAATAACAATAATAGCTATCTCACAGGATTAGGAGGAGGGATAAAAAATTATATAAATTCTCTATTTGCTTTGGGTTGTTCAAGTATCATCGATAGGCTGATAAGTGTGTATGTTTAGGTATTATTTTTTATTTAAATTCTTTTTGATTCTCTTTAGCCTTTACCTTTTCAATTTTTTGTCTTCTCCTAAATGCTCTTTAAATTCCTATTTTATAAATAAGTGTCTCATCCAGACCTACTCTCTATTTATTTTACTTCCATCAACCCATTCTTTGGGGGAAAAAAAAGTTCAGTCACAGCTTTAATTATCACCTAGGTTCTAATAATGCTCAAATTGAGATGCATTTTAAATAGGTGACTTTTGAGAACGCACTGTGTACCAAGTTCTGGGAGAATGTCTCTTATATGTATTTTATTGATTCATCTCAAGAGCAAGTATATACTATTATTTTGATATTAAAGAAGAGAAAGTTAAGTCTCAGAGAGATTTACTAACTTGCCCTAAGTCTCACAGCAGGTAGATAACAGTTATCACTGCTGGCTGCCTGCTGAGCTATAAGAGGTTCATTTTTCACAAACCATTTACAGATTCATTTACAAGGCATGTAATAATGTTCTGAAGAATTTGGGTAGTATGGAAGTGTCAGTAAAAGGAAACTTTTAGCTTAAAAAAGATAATATAGTATAAAGAGCTCAGGGCCAGTTGTAAGCCTTAGGTTGGAATTTTTTTTTTCTTTTTAGCAATTTAGGGTCTGTTATCTCAGGAGAGTCATATAATCATTTCAGTCTTCATCTTAAAAATGAGATTCATAATGTTGATGTGAGTGTTTTAAAACAGTATAGATAAGAAAGGTGTTTGTAAATCTTCAGTCATTATAGAAATGTAAATTCTATTACTCTTATTATTTATTTTTCAGACGTAGAATTCCATTTGTAATCTCAGACACAAATTGGTGAATATTAATTAACTGTTGGGCAAGATTCATTCTGATTTCCTGATATAATTTTGACTAACAAAAGATGGACAATGGTGTGCTTGTTTTTTTAAATCAATTTTAACTTTGGAAGGAACCTCTGTTAGCATCAAACTGAATTTTGGAGCCATTTTAACCAATTCTAAGTGAGAATCTATTTTATTTATTTATTCTGACAGAGTCTTATTCTGTCGTCTAGGCTGGAGTGCAGTGGCGCGATCTCAGCTCACTGCAACCTCTGCGTCCTGAGTTTAGGTGATACTTGTGCATCAGCCTCCCTGGTAGCTGGGACTATAGATGCCTGCCACCACACCTGGATAATTTTTGTATTTTTAGTAGAGATGGGGTTTCACCACGTTGGCCAGGCTGGTGTTGAACTCCTGCCCTCAAGTGATCCACCCACCTTAACCTCCCAAAGTGCTAGGATTACATGTGTGATCCACCGTGCCCAGCCAGTCAATTAAATTTTATTAGTCAATAAAGCTACATGTGATTCCAATCCCTCTGTTTCCCAACCTAGTTCATTGCACTGATATCTAGTTGGTTTTTGGAGATTCTACCCTAATGAAGCTAAAACACATGAAGGTATGTGTAGATTATATCTTTGGTTCATTTAATGGGCTAGGAAAAAGGGGTGTAGCTGTCTCTTTAATCAAGCAGACTTCGGGCTTTTTCGATGAGAATAACCCAGGTACTGATCAGCTTAATGACAACACTATTTTAAAAAGCATTTTAAACACATTATACTGTAGATTATTCTCTCTTTCTTTTTTTTCTTAATGGAGCTGTCCTTGAAGGACCATTGTGCCATGCCTTTCAGATGTTTAATAAAGCAAAAGATTATAATGATCATGCTTGAGAATAGGTTTTGTGCAGCTGGGAATGACAATATAGCAATCTTTTTTCAAATCATCAAGATGCTAAAATGTATTTTTAGTGGAGAGGTGATGGGGGCTTTATTAAATTGGTTTAATCAGTATTACCTGTGATCATTCATACAATTATATTTTTAATTATTATCATCTGAATCAAAACACACGTATTTATGAGTCCTTGGTGCACATTCGTAATGTGAGATCTATGAGAATTTCATCTCAGTCCCTCCAACTAGCAACAACCCTAAAGCTATGTAAGCAATTGAATAAAGCATGGGTACATTATTCATTGTAGAAAGTGCTAGTGTGGGGCTTTGAGTGTGAGTCCCTGAATGTGCTTGTTTGGGTTCAAAATGTACATTGTGCTTATTAGTGGCCGTGTGTTAGACATGTAACTGAATCATCTATGATAATGTTACCTTATGAGAATTAAATGACAGAGAGTTTGTTTCATGTAACCTGTTAGTATCAAAATTTTAGCAAGTGTTCAGTAAATGGTAGCTCTTTAAAAATAATATGCTATGCCTCACAATAAGAGGAGTCATCTATGACAAACCCACAGCCAACATTATGCTGAACAGGCAAAAACTGGAAGCATTCCCCTTGAGAACTGGAACCTTAGAAGGATGCTCACTCTCACCATCCCTATTCAGTGCAGTACTGGAAGTTCTTGCCAGAGCAATCAGGCAAGAAAAAGAAATAAAAATTAATCCAAATAGGAAAAGAATAAGTCAAACTATTTCTCTTCACTGATGATATGATTCCATATATAGAAAACCCTGAAGAATCTGCCAGAAGGCTCCTGGAACTGATAAACACTTTCAGTATATTTTTTGGTTACACAATAAATGCATGAAAAAATCAGTAGCATTTCTATATACCAATAATGAACCAACTAAGAGCCAAATCAAGAATGCAATGCCATTTACAATAGTTGCAAAATATAAAATACCTAGAAATACATCTAACCAAGGAGACGAAAGATTGCTACAAGATCTCTACATGGAGAAATACCAGACACTCATGAAAGAAATCATAGATGACCCAAACAAATGGGAAAACATTTCATGTCATGGATTGGAAGAATCAATAATATCATTAAAATGGCTATACTGCCCAAAGCAATGTACAGATTCAACACTATTTCTATCAAGTTACCCATGCCATTTTTCACAGAACTAGAAAGAACTATTCTAAAATTCATATTGGAACTAAAAAAGAGCAAAACAATCCTAAACAACAGCAAGAAAAGCCAGAGGCATCACATTACCTGACGTTGAACTGTACCATGAGGCTGCAGTAAGCAAAACAGCATGATACTGGTACAAAAACAAACATATAGACCAATAGAACAGAATAGAGAACCCAGAAATAAAGCTACACACCCACAGCTATCTGATCTTCAACAAAGTCAACAAAATAAGCAATAGGGAAAGGACTTTCTATTGAATAAATGTAGCTGGCTAGCCATATGCAGAAGAACAACGCTGAACCCCTGCCTATCACAATATATAAAAATTAACTCATGATGAAATAAAGATTTAAATATAAGATCTCAAACTAAAAGAATCCTAGAATAAAGCCTAGGAAACACCATTCTGGGAATGGATCTTGGGAAATAATTTATGACTAAGTCCTCAAAAGCAATTTCAATTAAAACAAAAATTGACAAATGGGACCAAATTAAACTAAAGAGCTCTGCACAGCATAAGAAATTTTCAAAAGAGTCAACAGGCACCCTACAGAATGGGAAAAGCATTGGCAACCTATGCATCTTTCAAATGTCTACTATCCAAAACCATAAGGAATTTAAACAACTGAACAAGCAAAAACAAATTACCTCATTAAAAGAAATGAGCAAAAGACATGAACAGACACTTCTCAAAGGAAGAAGAAGTACAAGAAGCTAGAAAACATATGAAAAAATGCTCATCATCACTAATCATCAGATAAATGCAAATAAAAACCACAATGAGATACCATCTTACACCAGTCAGAATGGTTATCATTAAAAAGTCAAAAAATAACAGATACTTGGAAGGCTATGGAGAAGAGAGAATGTTTACATAGTGTTGGTGGGAATATAAATTAGTTCAGTCACTGTGAAAAACAGTTTGGAGATTTCTCAAATAAAACAGAGCTACCATTCAACCCAGCAATCCCATTGCTGGGTATATATCCAAAAGAAAAGCAGTCATTCTGCCAAAAAGACATATGCATGGGTATATTCATCGCAACATTATTCACAATAACAAAAGCATAGAATCAACTGAGGTGCCCCTCAATGGTGGATAGGTAAACAAAATGTGGTACATATACAACATGGGATACTACATAGCCAAAAAGGAATGAAATAATGTTCTTTGCCACAACATGCATGGAGCTCGTGGCCACTATCCTAAGCAAATTAACACAGAATCAGAAAACCAAATACTGCATGTTCTCACTTATAAGTGGGAGCTAAACAATGGGTAGTCATGCCATAAAGATGGCAACAATAGACACTGGAGACTACCTGTGGGAGAAGGAGGACAAGAGTTGAAAAACTATTGGGTACTATGCTCAGTACCTGAGTGACAGGCTCACTGATGCCTCAGACCTCAGTATCATCACAGAATATATCCACATAACAAACCTGCACCTGTAACCCCTGAACCCAAAATAAAAGTTGAAAAAATAATAATATGCTGAACATCAGAGACAATATTAATAATGAATAATTTTTAAACTGTCTTCATCACATTGCTCTTGACAATTCAGACTTAAGAAATCTAGAACCAAAGGACTGACAAAGCATATTGAACCTCTTTTTTTCAGACTCATAACATTTAAAAAAATCATTTCTGGAAACGAAGTTCCGGTAAAATAATCAGCTGTCTTTCATCGTGTATGTACAACATGCAGGAGGAAGGTTTGTCTGGGATCAGTGTCTCTTACCTAGAAGTCAGGATCTAGGAGGCTTCCATGGAGCAATCGGGGATATTAGGGCTCTGGAAGCATCTCTGAAAGAGGTGCTTTCTTTGTGGCTCACAAAAGATCAAGATAGGAGAGAAAGAAAGCAGCAAATGCTGAAATGAGGGGTCCAGGTGGAAACTGTCAGGTTTCTGAGGGCTGGCTAAGAAAGAGAAGGCCGCTTCCTAAAAGTAGGCCTGGACTGTGCAATGGATCCAGTCAGCAGAAATAGAAAAAAAAAAAAAAAAAAAGGCCAAGGATGGAAAGCCAGTTAGCAATTCAACCTATACAATATTTTATTTTGATCCCAATTTAATGTTTCCAATAAATCAAACCCTCTAATCATCCTATACAGATATTTTAATAAAAAGAATCCATGACATAGTTTGGCTGTGGCTTAGGCAAGGCTGGATTTCCATCACATTGTCTCAGACTCTATTCCTGGCTAAATGGTGAACCTATTACACTTAAGTATATCATATCATAAAGGAGAGAAATAAACTTAAAAATAAATCAGACCCCAGGTATCATAGGTGGTAACAGAGTAGTAGGATTTGTTTTTCTTTGAAAGCTCTTATTATTTTTTGGTCTCTGCACCTTTAGAATGAAGACTCTTTAGTCTTTTGTTTTTAAAAATTGAGAAAGTTGCTCTATCTTTAGATATTTACTCTTAAGCTTGAAAAAATCTTGCAGCAGTAGAAGATAAACATTTCAAGTTATTGTGAGGAAGAATCCCAAGTATATAAGAAAGAGCAATAAAAGGCAGGTCACATTGGGGCAGGCCTTACTGGCAAAAGCTGTAATGGGTGGTACAGGGAATCTGGGACTGTCCTGCAGAATCATGTCACTCTATGAGGTTAAGTGACTTGCTAATGGCCATGTTTTGGAAGGCATGCCTGATGCCAAAGTTCATCACCTTTCTTGATGATACAATCTCTATGTTGATAGGTTTTTGGAAGAGAAATGAGCCCAATCAACCTCTCATGCACACCTTCCTACCCATTTTCACCTTACTGTGGCTAGCCTGTGTGCAAACACCTTTTTGACTTTTCTCCCACTTCTATTTGTTGCCTTGCAGATAAAAGGAAATAATATAATTGGTCATAGCCCCTTCAGATATCAATGATAATGATACATATCTAGATTATGACCTTACTCATTTTTCAGTCCCCCTAAATAAGACAAACTACTTTGTTGTTCCTTGCAATTGAAAATGAAGTAACAAGTTCAGCAAGTGGTACAAACTGCATTTTGAAAGTTTCCATAGAGCATGAGTAATTAGGCAATTTAGCACAGTACTTCTGGCTGATGCATTTTAAAACTTTTCTTCTATCCAGGAGCTCTTTGCTTGGGAAAAATTCAGACTGCGTGCAGTTATGTGTTTTTATGTGGAGATAGCACAAACTTGCAACTCTTTTGTCTTATAAAATTACTTGACACTATTTTTTCCCCTTTATGGTGAACTGCTATCATCTGTCTTTGAAAGTACTTTAAAAATACCAAAGTTGAAATTCTATTTCCTTCACAGATCATTGGCTGCTTTGCCTTAGCACCTTGCATAATGAATGTCTCATTGGCATACTGCTTAAGCATCATTTAGTCACAAAACCTGAAAAAATTCCCTATCGACTAGGAGTGGCTTTTTAAAACCATAGTAATATATACATGAAAATACAAAGGAAAAAGAAACCCACAAGGTCATGTAAGAATTACTGTGGGATGCTTTCTCCATGAAATGACCTGGGCAAATCTAAACAAAGAGCTCCTTAATTAAATTAGCAGAAATGGCACATGATCTCACTACACTGATTTTTCCCTCATTCCTAGATTTAAAACAAACAAGATATTCCTCATGACCCTAAATAAGTACACAATTAACCACTAGAATAGTGCTCAAATAGAGGAATACTGAAATAAACAGAAAACCCAAGTAATTTAAAACATTCGTAGTAACCAAATTTCCTATTAAATCCATGAGAGAGTATCTATTTTCCATGTGCGTTTGCAGAATAAAAGCATTCTCTTTCACCTGTGTCTTTGATGAGAGAAGACATTAGAAGTGCTATGGCAGGTGGAATGCTAGAGGAACAAGATCAGAGACCATGGTGATATTACAGCTGCAGCTACAGTTCATATACCTGCATATGTGAGAGTAAAGAAGATCTCAGACATGGAGAGCTCAAGACTTCTGATCGACATAGTGAATTGGCCACACACATTTTTCTTCCCTTCTAAAACCCTTCTCAAAAGAGAGTAAGGGAATTAATGGGGCATTAACCCACAAGAACCTAGATAACAGGAGAGGAGACAATAGCTGATAAGACACTTGAACAAACTCTGGAAGAAATTGAGTGGAAAAGTGTTAGTTAATTTAGCAGAGAGGTGCATATTTATACTTATATAAAGTAACAGAAGGGGATACTAATAAGGAGTGATCCAGTTTGCCCCACAGCTTCCCTTGAAATGTCCACCATTTAGATCCTCAGATCCCAAAAAAGGTAGGGTAAAGGACAGGACAGGTATACCAAGTGCCCTTTCTCACCCATAGCAGCCATGTTAGTATCATTTTCCTACTCCATGGCAGTGAGTGGAAATAGTTTATTCTCTGAAAAGTTTGAAACCAAGAGGCTCCAGGTTAAAGGGAAAACTTGCTAGCCATGTGCAGAAACCTGAAACTGGATTCCTTCCTTACACCCTATACAAAAATTAACTCTAGATGGATTAAAGATTTAAACAAAGACCTAACACCATAAAAACCCTAGAAGAAAACCTAGGCAATACCATTCAGGACATAAGTAAAATAGACAAATAGGTAGGATCTAATTAAACTTAATAGCTTCTGCACAGCAAAAGAAACAATCACCACAGTGAACCAGCAACCAACAGAATGGGGGAAAATTTTTGCAATCAACCCATCTGACAAAGGGCTAATATCCAGAATCTACAAAGAACTAAAACAAATTCACAAGAAAAAACAACCCCATCAAAAAGTGGGCGAAGGATATGAACAGACACTTTTCAAAAGAAGACATTTATGTGGCCAAAAAACATATGATAGAAAGCTGAACATCATGGTCATTAGAGAAATGCAAATCAGAACCACATTGAGATAGCATCTCACGCCAATGAGAATGACTATCATTAAAAAATCTGGAGACAACAGATGCTGGAGAGGATGTGGAGAAATAGGAATGCTTTTACACTGTTGGTGGGAGTGTAAATTAGTTCAACCATTGTGAAAGACAGTGTGGCGATTCCTCAAGGATCTAGAAATAGAAATACCATTTGACCCAGCAGTCCCATTACTGGGTATATACCCAAAGGATTATAAATTGTTCTATTACAAAGACACATGCACACATATGTTCACTGCAGCACTGTTTACAATAGCAAAGACTTGGAACCAACCCAAATGCCCATCAATGATAGACTCGATAAAGAAAATGTGGCACATATACACCATGGAATACTATGCAGCCATAAAAAAGTGAGTTCATGTTCTTTGCAGGGACATTGATGAAGCTGGAAACCATCATTCTCAGCAAACTGACACAAGAACAGAAAACCAAACACCGCATGTTCTCACTCATAAGTGGGTGTTGAATAATGAAAACACATGGACACAGGGAGGGGAACATCACAGACTGGGGCCTGTTGGGGGTGGTGGGGGCTAGGGGAGGGATACCTGGGGGTGGGGGGGATTAGGGAGGGATAACATTAGGAGAAATACCTAATATAGGTGATGGGGGATGGATGCAGCAAACCACCATGTCATGTGCATGCCTATATAAGAGTCCTTCACGACCTGCACATGTATCCCAGAACTTGAAGTATAATGAAAGAAAATAATACTAAATGCAGAAAGTGGCATGGGAGAGATAGGACCCTACAAGGGAATATAAATGAATCTATAAAATCTGAATTAAAGGACCTCAGCTCCTAGTATACCAGGGACCAGGTGTGTTTCCTCTTCAGGATCTCAGAGAAACAAATTCAGTGGCTTCAAAGGAAAGACTTTATGGTTCTAAAATCTGTGAGTATCCTAAAGAAAACTCTGGCTTATAGTCTGATCACTTCAAGCTCAGCAGTCAACAAGCCCTGCCAATGTACAGAATAAGCTTCTCCCATCCCAATAAACTTTCTTAAGCTTCAGCCTTAAATGGGAATTGACAGACAAGGATTATCAGACATCTGAGAAAAGTATTCTCCATGAGATAATGAAAACAAATCAGAAACTATAAATACAGAGGAAACAGAGACATATCGGGAACAGAATAAAAGGTGCCCCATGCAGGCATAGTCATACATATAATAAATATTCTCATAGAGTTAAAGTGTTGTATCTATGAAGTAAGAACTGGATGCTGTAGAAAAGAACAGTTCAGGAAAAAGAAATAATTCTTAGGATTTAAATATATGATATTTGGAAAAAAAAAGATTCAATGAAATAGGAAAGAAAATTAAGGAAATTTCCCAGAAAAAAAAAACACAAAAAACAAAGGATAATAGGAGGACAAATTAATAATATTAGAGAATCAATACAGAAAACTAACACTCAGTTGATAGGAGTTGCAGAGAGAACAGAAAGACTGAAAGACAATGATCAAATAAATGATTTAATAAATTTTTTAGAACTGAAGGAATGCACCTCCTTTGAAAAGACTATGAATGTAAATGTTACGGAATGAGGTAACATTATTTCCAATTTAGAATTCTTTCAGCCTCTCTTTTTCTGGGAAAAAGACCCAGACATGCTCTTTCTCAAGCAAAAGGGTAAACATAAGACATTCTGTTCAGGACTCAAATATTTGACTCTAGTAAACACTCTTTAAGAAAGCAGTAAAAGGATATTCTTCAGTAAATGAGGTTATTCTTGAAAGAGGAAAACATAAAACTGAAGGAAAGACCCAGCACAGGGAAGGAGCAAAGGGAAGTTCCAGTATGATGACTGGGTCATTTATTAACTCTTGTAAGAGAAAAAGTTGAACCAAAAACTAACCATAATTATAGGATAGTGCTTAGCTCTGGAGTAAACAATATTTAGGCATAATAATGTAAAGACTGATCATTGACCTAAGCCAAATTTATTACAAACCATATTGAGAAGATGGGGATGGAAGGAAAGTGTTGTGGCTGAGTTAAAGGCTCAATTACAAGATGTCAAAAACTGATCAATTTTAAAAAATCATTGTAAACATATCATTTGGAAGTATAGGGACAAATAACAGAGGAAATTACTCTTAAAGGTATCCCATTTTTTTTGGAATTAACGGTTTCAGGAAAAAACAGGGATTTCTCATCAAAGGGCTCTCTAATTTTACAAACAAAAATGATCATGTTACATAAGCAAACACTTTGAAAGACTGAAAAAATGTACATACAGTTTGTTAGAGGTATAGATAGATGAATATTTTTGTTAATAATACCATTGTTTGGTATTGCTTTCCATTTTCCCTTTTTTCTTTTACTGCTTTGTTCATGTTCTTTTTCCTTTTTCTTTCTTCTCCTCTTTTTTCGTCTTCTTCACCTACAGCTCTTCCTCCTTTCCACACCCACAAGTCTTAAATTAAAAATCCCACTAAGTACTGAGCAAAAATTGTATTTCAGGTTTATTTTTTTAAAACTCATTTATAATTACATCACTGTAACATTCCAGAGCTTTAAGCATAAATAGAAAATCATGAGTTACCAGAGAGGGGGCAGTGGGGGTGGGAGGAGACCACTTTTTTGAAGGTGTGCAAACTTGATTGGCATCAGATTTCCCAGCAACATTACACACAAAAATAATATGAAAATATCTGAGGGGAAGTAACTTTGAACTAAAAGTTCTATCTACATAACTCTATTATATAATGAGTAGAGATAAAATACAGGCATTTCTAGGTATTGGAGAATCAGAAAATTTTTTACCTACACACCCTCTCTCGAAGAACTGCCATCTTAAGACACAAAAACATAAATCATTAGGAGAAAGATTGTTAATAAATCTGACTCCATAAAAATCAAAAATGTGATAAAAGTCATGAAAAATAAAGCTGGAAGAATATATTTGGGACATGTTTCATGAATATATACATAATATCTAACATGTATAAAACACTTATAAAGCCAATATGAAATGGAAAATAGCACAACAAAAAAATGAGCAACCAGAACAAATGAGCATTTTTCTGAAGTAGAAAGCTTATCATGACTCACATACAGATAAGAAATTGTCAGGATTTAATCTTACTGAGAGCCAGGGAAGTGCCTAAGAAAAGATGGGATACCATTTCTTACCCACCAGACTGGTGAAAGTTAGAATTTCTTATATCATGTAATTATGGAGATATAGTGCAACACAAACTTTCATATACAGCTGCTGGGAATTTGTGTAGCCATTTTGGAAGGTAATTTGGCAGCATTTATGAAAATCAAAAATGTGCATTATCTTATGACCTTGGAGTTCCACTCTTAGGTCTCCGACACAAAGCAACTGCTACTCATAAGCTCAGTAGTCATGCACATGGGTGTTCATTACAGCATTGTTGGAAGTATAAAAGATAGTGACATGGTTAGATATTCTGTGATATATTCATACTCCAGTGTATTCAGCAAATGCTATCATTTGTCTCTCTGAATCTTTACATTCAAATGCCTATATATTATTTCAGTTTCATCACATATATCATGTTTAGACCATAAGAAAACATTTGTCATTTAGAAAACAGGTCATATTTGAGTACACAGGGTTTGGGAATGGATTATACATAGCACATGCCATATATTTTAATCTGTAGTAGCTATGATCATGTTTTGGTGGTATACTCTGTTTGTCTTGCTGAAAATTTTATTCTGGATATTTCAAATAACACTTGGTTGCAATCCACTGCAATTTGAAATGAATTCTGCATTGCTGAGCTTTAATTACTTCAAGAATAAGCTAAGTGTGGCCTGTGATAATAAATTCTTTTCCAAAATCATCCTTAAGTATGGAATTTATAAGCATGGATTTTTTTTTTCTGTTGCGTAAATGGGAATGAGATAACACTGTCTAACCATATCTGAGATTCAGCTAGGACTGGGTTAACTTTATGGAAAGAATGTTTCTGTATTGCTTTATGGCTTTAAAACAGATATACTTTATTTTCTGAACTAATCATGATCTCATAGTGAAAAACTGAATGCATTTTACCTTATTCTTCTTTTCATTGTGTCACTAATAGTTTATACTGGGCTCATACTGGGCTTCTACTGCAAGTTCAAAGCTACTTGTCAAATTACCCTGATAATGTGACAGAAAGAAGTTACTGGGCTGAGTTCTTGGCTGTTAACTTCAAGTAGAATGACACCTTCACAGGAAATGTGACACCATGGGTCTGGTCTTTATATTTTCCATTGTGTCCTTGGAATTAGGCCAGCCACCTTGCTGTAAGTCTGAAAAGGAGATGGACACCAAGGATACAAGAGCAGAGAGATGGAAAGGGCATGGGTCCTTAGTACTATTATTGACCCAGCCCTCAGCCCATGCATTATCTCCATATCCTATCATATGGGAAAATACTTTCACATGAGGTTAAACTATTAGTTGAGGCTGAAAGGATAATAACTGGGGAAAATGTAAAATAAACTGAGTTTGCAGCTATCAAAAGGTTAAAAATTGAAAATCTTTTTTTTTTTTCATAACACCCACATTTTCCTCTGAGTAAGTGGTAAGATCTGGGAAAACAAATAAACCTTAGAAATAGAAATGGTTGAATACTCAAGTTGAAAGGAAATAAAGACCAATTTGTCTAGCCCATTTATTTAAATAGGGAATGTGAGGTGCAGAGAAGTGTAAACCCTGCTCAGGGTCACTCAGCAAGTTTGTTGCATTTCAGGATTAGATCTCAGGGCTGTGTTGGCCACTTGATACTGTCTCTCTATGGTGTTGTCAAAAAGAGAGAATATTAAATGGGAAGAGGAGACTGAGGCCTTAACAAAACAGCTACCATTTCTGTGTATTCATAAACGCCTGCTTACCTAAAACCTCACAGGGTCCTTTAAAATTGCATCATTAACTTGAAGGGATGTATAAAACTGAGGCATTATTATTTTATGTTTCATTTTATAGGAATATACAATGTCAACACTTCCAGTGTTGTTTATAAATAATTAATAATTATAGGCACATTAGGGAATTGAGAATTTTTTAAGCGATAAATGTGTCTGGTTTGGTTTATATCCTTTCTGATTAATGCACGACCTATGATACTTGTTCATTTCATCCTGATTTAATTGAGAAATGTTATAGTCTTAATTTGGGGCCTACATTTTTATACCATACAATTTCTTTGCTTATACCTCTTTGCCAACTTAACGTTTAATATCATTTGTATTCCCACACCTCTGAATATTAAAATAGAAAAGTTTTTCAGTAATATAAATTATAGCTTCCATCAGAGGTGCTGGTGGAATTAACATCCCAGATTAATGTGACATTGAAATCTAAGTGTGTTGCACATTAAAATGATAAACAAAGCTGCAGGGACTCTGGTTTGCAGCCTAAATTACAGGTTAGGGAGTTGAGACTTTGGTTCTACACATGATGTTAGGAGAATTTTCCTCATACGTAAATCTATGCACCCTTTGCCTTCTGGATGTCCATTGGCCACTCCCACTGTGGTTCAGTTCAGAAGCATTTATAGAACACCTACTTTATACCCAATAGGGGGCAAGATGTGGATAGCATCTTGGCAGGGGTAGAAAGTAAAGGACAGGTACCAAAGAGTAGCAGAAATATGACAAAGAATAACACAGTGACTCTGCCCATGAGGAATGTATAGTCTAATGGATAAGCCAGCTAGTCAAGTAATTATGACACATTATGATAAGTACTATAGTAATGGTTTGACCAAAGTACTGTTGAATATAGAGGAGAGTACAGTTGCTTGAGGCTTCTCTGAGGATGTAACATATAAGCTGGATCTTTAAATATGAGTAGAATTCTGTGTGTGGATGAGAAAAGGAAGGATGGGAGTGTTTGGGGCCAGAAAAGATTATTTATAGTGGTAATCATGTTAAAAAAAGTTATTGGTGAAGCATCTGTGAGAATGTAGTTCAGGAGATCTAGGGTAGAGATGTGCATGGTGAGAAATTAAGCTGAAAAATCTAGATGATAAAAGACTGATGGAACAATGCAAGGAATGGTCACTTACTCTATTCACAGCATGATTTATAGCTCAAGGCTTCTTTCTTCCTCTCCAGACGTGTTGGTCAACTCTGCTTGTTGATCAGTTATTAGTTGGTCTGTTCATCCTAATCTGCTATGGCCAGATCATCATCCATGTGCATGCAAATCAGTGGAACACGTTGGCCTTTTGTTATATAGAAAGTATCAAAGGCTACATTTCACTCCTAGGAAACTTCACACTGAGCCATATTTAAGATTGCATCTATGCCAATATAAATAAAGTCAATAATAAACTTAATATCAGCAAGCAACCAGGAATAAAATAAGGTGAAATGGACTCTATTACTGAACAGTAAGTGCATGTTTATTTGTGTCAGGTTCCTCTTTATTAATAAGTTAATAGCATAAAGACTTTTCCTTATCATGCCTATGTTTCTTTGTGTAACAAATCAATCTCCAAGATTCTTTTGGAGTCTCTGCTATTCTTGCCAAAGCTAGTCTTGCAGTAATTGTTGCTTCAGAAGAGATTACCCATGAGTCTAGGTCTTAGTCATGTTAATTATAGATAAGGAGCTATCCTTTTTCCTTGTCATTAGAATGGTTTAGGATAGTTGACTCAGTTTCCTTTGCAAATTAAACCTAGTGTTTAGGGAAAAGAGTCAAAGATAGTTTGTATATTTTTACCAACCTCATAACAACAAGGATTTAAAACCATTGAACACATGTACTGATCTATGAAATGCTGAAAACAACACACTGAAGGGAAATCCAGAGTCCCTGAAATCCAATAAGTTTAAGTGTCCACTGCACATACGTGTACCATGCACCATGTGGTTTAAGGTCAGGGTACGCGTAAAGTCATAGAAAAAGAGACCTTGGCATTGCAAAATGGCATTGGAGCTCATCTGGCCTAAGCCAGAGCTCTGTGGTCCATCCTAGAGAGCCTTGTAGAGGAGTGGAAGGGTACAAAGCAGAGAATCAGAAGACCTGGGTTCTAGGCTGGATAATTTAATTGCTGCTATTAATAGATCTTGGGCATGTCTCTTTACCTCTATTTGTTCTCGGTGCACAGAGCTATGTTGGGACAGAAATTAGAAAATATTTATGGACTCTCTGTGAGTAGTGCAAATGAATTATTATTACTATCATTGTCACTGCTTATAGTAGGAAGAGCATTATTGCTACGAGACTTTCTGATCATGAAAGTAGAACTAGACTATATTTTACCTCTCTACTCTCTGTAGAGAAAAGTTTGGCATGCCAAGTTTGAAATAAATGAGATTCAATAGCACATTTTTAATGTGCTAAAATATTTTCAAATGCTTTCCAATTCCATTTGCATATAAACAATTTGCTAATTACAGATAAATTATTCAGTTATTAAAATAGGCCCTACAGGATATGTATCTGGCAGTATTTTGGTGGTTGTTTTTTCGTATTTTACTTCAAAATAATTGATTTGTATGTCTTCAAAAGTGTTTTGTTGTAGACTTTTTAAAAGCCATTTCACTTGTCCTCACTTCATACCCCATTAATCCCAAATATTCTGAATCCATAAATCTTTAATGAATAGTTCATCCAATCCTTGAAACAACTTTTAACTCTAAAGTCTAAACTGTTGGTGCTGCCTGGGTCTCTGCCTGTGATGAGCTACTGCATTCAAGACACAGGGCAATGTTCTAATATAAAGACTGTTCATCTTCTGAGATGCACATTGGAGAAATGTCCCAGTGAACTATACGTTATCCATTCTAATTGCAAGCAACAATGATAGACACATTGTATAACACTGCATAATCCCCAAGCCAGTCATGTATGTCAGTCTTCAGAGTATAGTATTTGCGTTTATGTTTCATATGATGGTTATCCTAGTCAATGAACAATTCATTTTCAATGCTGCAATGAATCCTCACCCCGAAGGCATAACTCAAGGACGTGGTGCAGAGAAAAGAACCTAGACTAAGTGGATTCTAATCCCATTTCTGCCAATGACTAGATGTGCAACATTGAGCAAGTTGCCTCACCTCTCTGGACCTACTTTGCTTATAGACCTAAAGATCAGGTTAAAAATTAGAATGTCTTAGAGTTCTTTTTTCCTATTTCTGTTTCCTGCTCAATATCTCCCTGTCTACTCTTGATGAAAACAGTGTTTTGTATTCCTGATCAAAGTACCTTTTATTTTTTTCTTTTAATTTTTGTTTTAGGTGAAGGGGTACATATGCCTTTTTATGCTCTCTCAAAACTTTTGGGCCTGTGGGCTTCTTTTTCTCAGGAACCCACAGCCAGATGCATGGCTCCATGAAGCAGGAAGTAGGGGCAGAGCACAAGAGGTCCTGTCCCTGCAAGAGCATCTGGGCCAGGAGAAAAGGTAACAGGAAGAATGAATGGAATTGGAAGGAAGAAGTCTCATTTCAGAAATAAAATAGCTCCCCTCCTCTTGGTCTAGCTGTTCCTCTGGCAATACAGACTTTCAGCTTTCAGGGTCTGCAGCATTCCAGAACTTGAGCACCCAATCAGGATAGAAAAAATACATTGTGTTCCTCCACTGGAGCCCAAGTTGACAGCAGGCTGTTGTGGCAGCAGGAAGCCCAAATTATCGGAAGTGGAGCACACAGTCGTGAGAACCAGTCCACAGCTGTCCCTGGACCTAGGCCAGGACCTCTTCAAAACCACCAGCATGTACACAGAAGCAGCAGCAGCTAGGAGAGTGTGTTGAATTTAACTCTGGGACCTGGAATCTCTCCCATCACACGAATGAATCCAGCATCAAGAGCACTGAGCCCTCTCCCCCAGTCTAATGGAATGGCAATAAATAATCTAGAGGTGCTGCTACTGCTTTTTTTTTTTTTTTTTTTTTTTTTAAAGAATGAGTCTTGCTCTGTCGCCCAGGCTGGAGTGCAGTGGCGCC
The DNA here is from genome assembly GCA_963573385.1 of Cacajao melanocephalus. Classification (NCBI taxonomy): domain Eukaryota; kingdom Metazoa; phylum Chordata; class Mammalia; order Primates; family Pitheciidae; genus Cacajao; species Cacajao melanocephalus. Next base: position 56,814 of record CAUYLG010010458.1, on the reverse strand, counting down.
ATCTCAACTCACTGCAGCCTCTGCCTCCCAGATTCAAGCAATTCTCCTGCCTCAGCCTCCAGAGTAGCTGGGATTACAGGCATGTGCCACCACGCCAGGCTACTTTTTTTGTGTTTTTAGTAGAAACGGGGTTTCACCATGTTGGCCAGGATGGTCTTGATCTCCTGACCGCGTGATCTGCTTTAAAGTGCTCTATTGTTGGCTGTATGTCTTCCTGCAGCCACGACTTCCTAGATTCTCCAATGACCCCTCTCTGTGCTTTGTGACATGGAAGATAGGGACAAGTGGCTTCATGGCCGCATTGGGACATTCTCAGCCATGAATCTTCATTCAGCACTCAGGGAATATGTGTTAGCCATTGCACTTAAGGACAGCTGATTTCCCCTCCAATCTGAGAGGAGCTGCCTAAGCTTTTTTGCTCTGTCTCCTTCCATACTAACTTTGAGGATGCTAGTGATTACCTGGACTGGGAGATAAGGGTCGATGGGATTTAAATTGAATTCACTAATGAAAAAGGCATCAAACATGCAGCCTCATTTTCACCTGAGGTTGCTAAGGAACAAGACTGGGATGAGATCCAAACAATAGAGTCCTTGCTCAGGAAAGGTAGCTTTAAGGCTCCAATTACCAGTGAATTCAGAAAAATGATCAAACTCACCAGGTACCAAAGTGAGAAGGTGACAAACAGTTTTGTAGAATATATCACTTCTTGACAACACTGTTTCCAGAACCATACTCCTCTTCACGCCCCACTCCCTGCAATCATTACTCCTGACACATGGCTACATGACCAGTCCCACTCCCCCATGGGTACCAGTGGCTGTGACATCACTGGAGCAATGCCTCCTCTTCCTGGTCTAGTTATTTCTATTACAGCACCCTTTTCAGTTTCCGTTGCCACGTCTGCCTCCCCTTGACTGAAAGGTGGTAGGTTACATTGAATGAAACAGAACTTGAGGGTTCTAAGCCTTATCTCAGCCTTCCCTCAATATGAGGTTCTGGGGCTCCTCCCTGACTAGTGGGAATTACTGTGTGGATTCAGAAGTGCCTTGTCTGGTATTTGCCACATGGGTGTTGGCCACACTCTGGAAGCTGGAATTGATGATCCACGAAGGTTGAACCCACACACACCCATGCAGCTGCCCCAGATCAAGTAGATATATTCCCCTGGTAGTCTGGACAATGGAGACCAACGAGAAACAGTTTTAGGTTGTTTCAAATTCCTGTTTTTAGACTTCCGGTTTATTGCATACCAAGAGTTGAATACAACCCTGATGATACATAAGTGGATGCCACATTAGGGTTGAATGTGGGCGTCATGCGTTCTTCAAGGCTTCTGGACAGAGATCAGAAGCCTTTTGGATGGCATTGCAGATCTCACTGCTCAGTAAGCCATGAATATTTTCACTTTTATCTCACTCTCAGTTGGATTTTTCTGGCACTCTTCCTGCACTGAGCCTCCTGATTACTGAACAGAGCTCCGTGGCATAGCCTGCTGAGGAATGGAATGGAGATGCCCATGGGAAAGTGTGATGTCATCCCTGGACACCGGTGTGAAAGGAGAGGCCTCCTCCCTGCCACTCATCCACCTCGCTCCCCTACTGGTAGCATGCCTGTAGTTGGACCTACATTCTCAGAAGCATAGATGGGCAAACAGTAGTTGAGTTAGGCTTTAGGACACATCATAGGAGAGAATGCAGGGTTCCTGAGCTGGTTTTCTTTTTATGCAGACATCCTGAGGGACCAGTAAGCAGGTGGTTTGTCTGTAGAAATAGGAAGACCGTTGATGTTCCACTCCTTTCAAGACTTTACAACAGAGCTGTGTAATTTCACAGAGTGGATCTTTATCTTGCCTAACAGGTTGGGAATCTTCACCGCACCAGCGCAAATTTCCAAAAAGCTTATTTTAATCTAGGCCATTCCAACTTTCATGCGATATATTTTCTCTTTTTGTCGTTGCTGATTTCCATGTTTCTGTCAGTAGTGTGGTTCTCCTCCTGGCTGTTCTTCACTTGTTTGGTGGCAAAGTTCATGGAACTAGGGAACTTGGAAAATGCTTTGAAAACATTGTCACAAATATACTGCTGAAACGATGCACAGGAGAAGTGGCCAGTGGGAAGAAGGGATCCCAAGGACCTGACACTGGTTTTGAACAACATCTCAGAAAACTCTTGAAGTGGATTGGGTGCCAAGCCAGTGAACACAACGTTTTAATTTAATTATTTTTAAAAGTTGATGTGGTGATGGTGTGGCTTCTCAAAATGGGCAGATATTCAAGTTAGAAGAACTTCTGCATTTTTCTCCTGTGAGGAACTGGGGAGAGGGAGCAGGGGCACGTGTGAGAAAGAACACATGTGCTGTTCTAGGCATTGCCGTCAAGTTTCTGGGAAGGAACGGGCGAGGGTAAGTTGGTTTGCTTGGCACTGTCCTGTGCTGCTCGAGAGGACCTGGGATGGGCAAGGGAAACGTGGTGACAGGGTGCCCAGGCCGTGGCTCCCTCATTGCTGTGCTGGCTTCCCGCAGCCTGCCACATTTCCCTTGACAATGTAAATGAAGATGGGGGGATTGTTGTATGACTTTCTGCTGCTGAGAATAAATGTCTTGTTAAAAACAGATGGGGCAACAGTTACTCTTAGGTGCCATGGATCGATGTCAGGGTGATCAGCTCTGGACTGAGCCACCGACCTCATATTTGTAAAATCACATAGGGCTACCTACACTCATTACTTTGCAAGTGTTCTATGTCGAAAGTTGTGTTTAATTTCGAAGAAGAAAAAGCAAAAAAATTAGTTCTCAACTTTCACCCTTGAGCATGCACACTCAGTGATACTGGTCACACAAGCATTTACAGTGCCATGCTTCTTAAGCCGTTTTTTTTTTTTTTTTCTTGTAGAAATGTTGAACGGGGCATAGTGGCTCATGCCTGTAAGCCCAGCACTTTGAGAGGCTAAGTTGAGTGGATCACCTGAGGTCAGAAGTTTGAGACCAGCCTGGCCAACATAGTGACACCCCCGTCTCTACTAAAAATACAAAAAATTAGCCAGGCCTGGTGACATGTGCCTGTATTCCCAGCTACTTGGGAGGCTGAGGCAGGAGACTCACTTGAACCCAGGAGGCAGAGGTTGCAGTGAGCTGAGGTCACATTACAGTCTGAGCAACAGAGTGAGACTCCATCTCAAAAAAAAAAATAATGTTGCTTTGTTTCCTCTGTTTATCTTCCCCAATGTATAGATTTTTTTTCTTTTATTTATTTGTTTAAATTATACTTTAAGTTCTGGGATACATGTGCAGAAAGTGCAGGTTTGTTACATAGGTATACACGTGCCATGGTGGTTTGTTGCACCCATCAACCCGTCATCTACATTAGGTATTTCTCCTAATGCTATCCCTCCCCTACCCCCAACCCCCTGACAAGCCCTGGTGTGTGATATTCCCCTCCCTGTTTCCATGTGTTCTCATTGTTCAACTCCCAGTTATGAGTGAGAACATTTTCCAAATTCCTCTAAACTGCCCTCTAAGAGTCAATTTGAATGAGGAATATTTTTTTCTTATTCATTAATGAATACGCATCTTCCAAGCACCCCCAGACATATATAAATTTATGAAGAATGTAATCCATACTCAGCATTCAGTTTCACATAGCATATTAACATGAGCCTTTCCTAAAAGATTTCTATATAACATTATCATTTTCATCTTCACTAACCAAGTCTGTAATGGAAGCAGCACGCATATTTGCTACTTTGGTCAACACTTGAGCATGCACACTCAGTGATGCTGGTCACACAAGCATTTACAGTGCCATGCTTCTTAAGTTGATTTTTTTTTTCTTGTAGAAATGTTAGGTTGGGCACAGTGGCTCATGCCTGTAAGCCCAGCACTTTGAGAGGCTAAGGCTGGTGGATCACCTGAGGTCAGAAGTTTGAGAAGTTTTTTTTGGCAAAATGGTTGTACCTTATAGATGAGTTCTCAGCAGTAAGCCCATTTAAAATTTTTGATGCCTCATGATCCTGACAACACATCAAGAGGAGCTGATTTAGGAAAACACAGATTGTTTGCTAATCCCTACTGTGAGTGACTTTCTTACTAATTATTTTTTGACTTTGAACCTTTCAAAAATTTTCTTTGAAGGTAATTATTATGCTGAAAGATTTTTTTGATTAAGCAAATATTGGCTTTAGAACCTCTCTTTAAATTATATTCTTTTTTAAGATACATGACTAAAATAAATTACTTAAAATAATGTTTTCTATGTACTCATTTAAATGGATTTTGGTATTTACTTACATAGAAGATTTTTCTTCGAATTCAGGCTTCTCATCTATTCCCTTATGTAACAGATACATACAAACCCATAGAATGCTTTATTTCTTTATTTCAAGCCTTTAACATTTTAATAATCAGCCTTCCTAAAATGATTGAAAATTGAATCTCTGAGTTTTAATAATCTCATAAGAAGTAAGAACAAAATAATGGAAGTTTTAGTTTTTATTGGTCATAGAATCAGATTTATCTGTAGAATAAAATGAAATAGAATAGTTTAATAGAGGGGCTTTATCAAATTACTTTAAACAGAAACTTGAAAAGAACTTGCTTAATTTCTATTTCTTACATGCTTTTTTTGATTAGTTCATTACAGGGAAAATTACAAGTTTCAAACTTTACTAGTATATCATTTGAAAAATGAATAAATTTAGACTCACTTTTCTCTTTGTATGCCGAATAGATGGCAAGATAGCAGTCATTTCATGCAACAACTACTTTTTTTTTGAGGTGGAGTCTGGCTCTGTCACCCAGGCTGAAGTGCAGTGGCATGATCTTAGCTCACTGCAACCTCCACCTCCGGGGTTATTCTCCTGCCTCAGCCTCCCGAGTAGCTGGGACTACAGGTTCGTGCCACCACACCTGGCAAAGTTTTTGTATTTTTTTAGTAGAGTCGGGGTTTCACTATATTATCTAGGATGAACTGTATCCCCTGACCTCGTGATCCACCCGCCTCAGCCTCCCAAAGTGCTGGGATTACAGATGTGAGCCGCCGTGCCTGGCCTCTTGTTCACATTTCTAAAAATACATAAATGGAAAGAATAAGAAAAATGGGAAAATTTGGTTGCTAGAATAAAATGGAATAAATGTGTCTGTTAAAAATCCTTGGCCAGGTGCAGCAGCTCACGCCCGTAATCCCAGCACTTTGAGAGGCCAAGGCAGGCAGATCACCTGAGGTCAGGAGTTCAAAACCAGCCCGGCCGAGATGGTGAAACCCTGTCTCTACTAAAAATACACACACACACACACACACACACACACACACACACACACACAAAATCACCTGAGGTCAGGAGTTCAAGACCAGCCTGACCAAGATGGTGAAACCCTGTCTCTACTAAAAATAACACACACACACGCACATACACACTAGCCAGGTGCTATAGTGGGTCCCTGTAATCCCAGCTACTCGGGAGGCTGAGACACGAGAATCACTTGAACCCAGGAAGCAGAGATTGCAGTGAGCTGAGATGATATCACTGCACTTGAGCCTGGGCAACAGAGAGAGACACTGTCTTTAAAAAAGGAAAAAAATATCCTCACCAGGCCAGGTGTGGTGGCTCATGCCTGTAATTACAACCCTTTGGGAGGCCAAGGCAAGAGGATTACATAAAGGCCAGAAGTTCAAGACCAGTATCATAAGCAAGGACCCATCCCTACAATAAAGGGATGGATGGCTTGAGTCCATGAGTTTGAAGCTGCAGTGAGCTATGAGCATCACTGCACTCCAGCCTTGGCGGATAGCAAGACCCGCCCAGGCTGGAGTAAAGTGGTGTGATCTCAGCTCACTGCAACCTCCACTTCCCTGGCTCAGGCGATTCTCCTGCCTCAGCCTCCTGAATAGCTGGGATTACAGGGACACACCACTATGCCCAGCTATGTTTTGTATTTTTAGTAGAGATGGGATTTCACCATGTTGGCCAGGCTGGTCTTCAAACTCATGATCTCAAGTGATCCACCCACCTCAGCCTTCCAAAGTGCTGGGATTACAGGCGGGAATGACCACACCTGGCCAAAGACCCTGTCTCTTAAGAAAAAAGTGAAAATAAACCTGACTGTATAAAGAAATAAAACTAAAATCATTAAGATATTGATTTCAAGAGAAACTTCTTAAATACATAATTATGGGCAATGAGCAGGATCGCCTGAATCCATGAAATGAAAGTGTAAGTAAACCAGGTGTGGTTGCTTATGTGCATAATCCCAACACTTTGGGAGGCTGCAGTGGATGATTGCTTGAGCTCAGGACCAACCTAGGCAACCTAGTGAGACCTTGTGTCCACTAAAATTCAATTAGCCAGGCATGGTGGTGCATGCCTGTAGTCCCAGCTACTTGGCGGGAAGGATCACTTGAGCCCAGGAGGTTGAGGCTGTAGTTAGCCCTGATTGTGCCTGTATGCTCCAGCCTGGGCAACAGAGTGAGAACCTTTCTCAATAAAAATAATAATAAATAGGTGTAGTTGGATCAGTCAGAATAAACATGAATATAAAATAATGATGAAAGCCATGATGAAAAGTTTCAAATCGGTTATATTCACATAAATGCATGAAGGAAATGGTAGAAATACCAGAAGAAATAAGTAGAAATCTAGTCGGGAAGTGGGATTTTTAACAAAATACCATACAGTTTCCTAAGCGAGGAGTAATAAATAGCCTGGGCTGTAGTAGGTTGGGCAGTGAAACTCTCTGCAACTCTGCTGTGTCCCTTCAGCACCCTCTAGTGACCAGTCTTCACATTGTGTGCTGACAAAGGAGAAATGTTTCCTAACCATTTACCTCTGTGATCACAGAGCTGGCAAAGGAGGGTGGATTTGGAGCTCAGGGGCAATAAGTTGATAGCTGACACAGGCATCTGTCTTATCATTGGACATCTGTTAAGACAGTGTTTATCTTTGTGGGAAATCACAGATTTTATATATACAGTACAGTTGCTGTTGTGGTAGTTTAATTGCATGCTGATCTAGTCTTTTAGCAAATTTTCATGTGTTTCATACATTTAAATGGGCTTGGTTTTTTGTTTTTGAGACAGAGTCTCACGCTGTTGCCCAGGCTGGAGTGCAGTGGCGCGATCTTGGCTCACTGCAACCTCCGCCTCCTGGGTTCAAGCGATTGTCTTGTCTCAGCCTCCTGAGTAGCTGGAACTATAGACGCATGCCACCACACCCAGCTAATTTTTTGTATTTTTAGTAGAGATGGGGTTTCACCATGTTAACCAGGATGGTCTCGATCCCCTGACCTGAAGATTCGCCCGCCTCAGCCTCCCAAAATGCTGAGATTACAGGCGTAGCCACTGTGCCTGGCCATGGGCTTGTTTTAAAATCTTTATTTCTTGGGGTTGAGTTGATGTGTTACACCATTAAAATAAATTGCATTAAAATAAATATGAATATACTCATTCTGCTTTAGAAAGTAATGCTTGAGGTTGGGCGCTGTAGATCACAAGGTCAAGAGATTGAGACCATCCTAGCCAACATGGTGAAACCCCATCTCTACTAAAAATAGAAAAATCAGCCAGGCATGGTGGTGCGTGCCTATAGTTCCAGCTACTTGAGAGGCTGAGACAGCAGAATCGCTTGAACCCGGGAGGTGGAGGTTGCAGTGAGCTGAGATTGTGCACTTTAGCTTGGCAACAGAGTAAGACTCCGTCTAAAAAAAAAAAAAAAGAAAGAAAGTAATGCTTGAATTGGAATCTATGATAAGGAAATTTCTTGTTCTTTCTCCTTTCCTAGGTGATCCAGATTAATCTGAATTCAATAGTTCCATCTGTTAGTGGTCCAAAAAGACCTCAGGATAGAGTTGCTGTGACAGATATGAAAAGCGATTTCCAGGCTTGCTTAAATGAAAAGGTAGGTTACTTTATTGTTATCCGTGTTTGTCAACATGCTTTGTGCTAAGTAGTAAAGAACCAATAAAGTGACCCATAAACTCAGTTCACTGCTGTGCTTTATATATTATGGCACATACCAGCAGCCCCTTTATTTTCCTTCTGTCTGATGTGCAAGTCAGTCGTTTGGTAAGCTTACTCCCAGTTCCATTGTGAGGATCAGAGATTGATTGTGTCTATTTAAATTAAAATTATATAAAATTTAAAATTGAGTTTCTTAGTCACAGTAGTCTCATTTTTAAATGCTGAATAACTACATCTGGCTCTTGTATTGATGAACAGCATAGATAATTGAATATTTACATCATCACAGAAACTTTTTTTTTTTTTTTTTTTTTTTTTTTGAGACTGAGTCTCACTCTGTTTCCCAGGCTGGAGTGCAGTGGTGCAGTCTCAGCTCACTGCAACCTCCCCATCCCAGGCTCAAGCAATTCTCACCTCAGCCTCCCAAGTAGCTGGGATTACAGGCACCCAACATCAGGCCCAGCTGATTTTTGTATTTTTAGTAGAGACAGGGTTTCACTGTGCTGGCAAGACTGGTCTTCAACTCCTAACCTCAAATGACCTGCCCACCTCAGCGTCCTAAAGTGCTGGGATGATAGGCATGAGCCACCACCCCCGGCCTACTCATGAAATTTGGTAAATGTGACTGAATAGCAGGTGGTCTCTTTGATTTTTGGGGGTTTGTATTTTCTGTCTGAAAATCACAGTTTCAGTCTTGTCACTTTGTCTATTGTGAGATCTAGTATTTGGCTTTCCTTTCAGAGCCTTTGTTTTTATGATGTCTTGACTTTTTGTTCAAAGTGTTAAACTTGTATAAAAACAAAATAGTCTACTGAATTGCCATATACCTGTCACTTAGCTCAATAATTACCAACTTATAGCCAATCTTGTTTCGTCTGTATTGCACTCACACACATAGGATCCCTTTGGAGCAAATCTTCAGGGTCTTTTAACAGAAAAAAGTTAGTGCCATCTCTTGAGAATTACTGTAAACAGGTATGATGAAGAACAACAAAGCCAAATAAGATCTGGATTCTGGGTGGTAGGCTGGACTCGCTTAGTAGATAAAAGTTGCTTGAGAACATCACCAGACTCCTATCGTGCCTATGCAGATTCATGCTTCAGCTGAATTACAACTACTGAATGTTAATGGGCCTTCAGCATCACTCACAAATAGGACTTTTAATGTTAAATCATCAAATGTCAAGTGCCTGCTATGTTTTCTGTCGGTCTTTTATTCTGTACCTACCCAGAATATTTAGTTTATGTATTTGTGGAAATTTGTATAGGTTGGATTTAAAGGCTTCCAAATTGCAGCTGAAAAACAAAAGGATATTGTCTCCATTCATTATGAAGGAAGTGAATATAAGCTGTCTCATGGATCAGTGGTCATTGCTGCAGTTATCAGTTGTACCAATAATTGCAATCCATCTGTCATGCTTGCTGCAGGTAGGTTGTGGTTTATGGCCATACATTTTTTTTCCCCAAAATTATTGTTAGCTTTTCTGTTATATTAACTTTCTGTTTCTTAGATATGCGTGAATATCGGTGTCTACATTTGATATTGAGAGACTTTCTAATGTTTTAGCTAGGTCTTAAGGAGCCTGAGTTTAATTTATGTTACTAATTTTGTTTTTATTACACAGAAGGTAAATTTATTGTTTACTATAACTTACCTATCAATTAATTTTAGGTTGTATTTGCTTCTCTTGTTATTTAGAAGTGCAGTTAATTAGCAGGTATTTCTTGATTATCTAGAAATTAACCATAACAGTATGGTAGATTTCATTAAAAATTATAAAGGTATTAAAAGATCATTGTCTTGGCAAGGATTGTAAATGAAATCAATTCGTATACCATTGGAACAATTCCATAGTTGTATAAAACCATGTATAATGTGTTATATTGCCCTTAGCATATTGTCATTATGACTTAAAAAATGGTTCGGTTTAGGAAAAAAAAGAAAAAGAGAAAAAGAGAGAAGAAAGAGAAAAAAAGATGTTATTAATATCTACTTAAACGGGCATGGTTTGTTTCCATTTGTGTGAATGTCATCTGCCTGTATCTTAATAATTTTCAACATTAAGACTAGTATATTTATTGCAATTTTAAATTTGTCATAAATGAAGCAAATCAGTAGAATAAAGTGGACAAAATAATGACAACAAGTTTATAAATTCAGACTTTTACTCTAATCTGAATTGGAGATGAAATCTGTTAAATTATTTCTCACCTTCTACTTTGAGTGAGAGAGGGAAAGAAACATTGCCATAATAAATCATTGTTTGTTGGCTGTGCAGGTCTTTTGGCTAAAAAGGCTGTGGAAGCTGGTCTGCATGTTAAACCTTACATAAGAACAAGTTTATCTCCAGGCAGTGGGATGGTTACACATTACCTCAGTTCAAGTGGAGTATTACCATATCTCAGCAAGCTTGGGTAAGTGACAGCTGTCTCTCTCTATACTGATGTTGGCATTCAGTAGGTACTGAAGCTGCTTGTTTGGGCCTTTCATATACAAAGAGAAGACAGAAAAAATATGCTTCAGTTTTACTTGCTACCTTGCCATTACCATACAATTTTCGAAGCCTTATCACTCAGGAAGCACTTCTTGGGCATATCAAATGAGCAAAACACCACGGGTTGGATAGGTAGAGGTAGGAAATGTGGTCTTAGCTTCAGGATACTTAGTTGGAAAGACAAGACAAACAAGTACAACCAAATAACAGTCGCAGTGTAAGAAACGATACCAAGTATACACAATTTCTGTGAGTTGTGTAGGTCAGTTCCAAAAAGAAAGAAATCTTATTGTTCGCATTTGTTAACTGAAAATTGTCTTAATTTTAGTTTTATGAGGTTATTGGATCTATAATACGTAAGTTTAAATTGTCCCTGAACTTTGGAGAAAGTAACATGTTTTTAATGTAATCAAAAACAATTGATGCTAGTTGTGTGGGGATTTTTTTTGTTTTTGAGACAGTGTCTCACTCTGTTGCCCACACTGGAGGGCAGTGGTGCAATCACAGCTCATTGCAGCCTCAAACTCTTAGGCTCAAGCAGTCCTCCTGCCTCAGCCTCCTGAGTAGCTGGGACCACAGGCGTGCGCCACCACACCCAGCTAATTTTTCTATTTTTAGTAGAGACAGTTTCGCCATGTTGGCCAGGCTCATCTCAAACGCCTTGCCTCAAGTGATCCACTCGTCTCAGCCCCGCAAAGTCTTGGGGTTACAGGCCTGAGCCACCACACCCAGGCTAGTTATGTTGTCAGTGTGTATTTTGGAACATGTGAGTCATCAATTCCTGTATAAAACTGATGAATTTTAGATTTTTTACTTTTAGAATATTATCGGTAAGTTAGAGGATTATACCTCTAATCTTTTAGTTATGCCATCTTGGATTTATTGTCAGGGACTCTTCTTGGGTTTAATTGGTTGATAATTGAGGGATTACTCCTATCCGAGTGCCCAGTTATAATACCTCTTTTGGGACCTTTGGTCAGGTTATTATAGCCAGGTCCTCTGATACTTTAGATTTTAAACCCCTTGGATGGAAGTACACTATCAATTGTTTTACAAGGTCATGTCGTATTCCTAGCAAGTAGTATTTGAGGAATTTTCTTGTACAGTGATAAGTGCTGTTAAGGTTCTTCAAAGGTTTACATTCACTACAAATAGCATGCCGGAGAGTTAGACTTGATTGCTCAGAATGTTGTGAAAGGAATATATTGATGAAGGTTAATCCATGTGTCATGAATAGTCTTTTAAGTAATCTTATTACAGAGGTGGAAATAGAAGATAAAACTTGTCCTTTCTCTATAAATGTTGTGATGTGCTATTCAGTCACTTTTTTTTTTAATGCAGATTTGAAATAGTTGGCTATGGATGTTCAACATGTGTGGGAAATACAGCACCCTTATCAGAAGCAGTTTTGAATGCAGTAAAACAGGTAAAATGTTTGGATTGGCAAGATATCTAAGTGATTTTCTTAATTATGTTTTGTTATTAAATTATAGAAAATATATATTGATGTCTTTGTGTTTCTGTATACTCTGCATTTCTTGGCAATAATAACCTGTGAATCTTTAAATGATTCAAAGACTCATTTGTAGATCCTTGAAATAGTTCCTTAATAATGTGAGGAATTGATTGAGTTTATTCACAAGATGGATAATTCTATATTTAAAAATTAGTAATATTTTTTTTGGTTAATCTCGCCCTCAGACCTTAATATTTAAGATTGCTTACAAATGATTATCCAGATTTGTACCATCTCTAGAATTGAATATATTTGTGTGTGTGTGTTTCTTTTTTTTTCAGGGTGATTTGGTTACCTGTGGAATTTTATCTGGAAACAAAAATTTTGAAGGTCGTCTTTGTGATTGTGTTCGTGCCAATTATCTTGCCTCTCCACCCTTAGTGGTAGCTTATGCCATAGCAGGCACAGTGAATATAGATTTCCAGACAGAACCTTTAGGTATCTTTTTCTTTATGTATATGTATATGTATACCTACACACACTTTTTTCCACAGAAGTTGTTATATTTTTTAAATGTTTCTTAGACCATGTGTTCTTTGAATTATTTCAGGAAAACTTATAATAATGTATAGTTATTGATTTCTATCTTTACGAGAAGAAAATAAAATGTGCAGGTAATTAGTTCTTCCAGCCGCTTAAACCTGCAGCACCCTGTTGAATCATTTACTTGGTTTCCATGATATGTCTTTGAAAAGGTATGAACATTTTCAGAGAGTTGTTTTTTTTTTTTTACTGAGTATCATGTTCAAAAATTTTAACCAGGTACTGACCCTACTGGCAAGAACATTTACCTGAATGATATTTGGCCTAGTCGAGAAGAAGTTCATCGGGTTGAGGAAGAACATGTTATACTATCCATGTTTAAAGCATTAAAAGAAAAAATAGAGGTAGGAGTCTCATGTGTTTCTTAAATAGTTTAATCAATTTGCAGTGTTCTTTTATTTCATATATCTTGTCTTCTGAATAGAATAAAAGTTAAAATTACATTATTTTGAATGCAGTTTTTAATGTATAATAGTTTGTATCTGGAATTTATAATTAAAAAGAAAATTGCTTAGAGGATCAGAATTGATTAGGTGTTGATTGAATGATCCATGCAGCAAACCACTGTGGCACACGTTTACCTGTGTAACAAATCTGCACATCCTACACATGTACCCCGGAAGTTAAAATAAAAGTTGAGGGGGAAAAGAAAGAATTGATTAGGTGTTTGAATACATCAGTGAACAAAACACAAAATTCCCCTGAGGAGAGGAATAAACTTAGAGAATAATTAGATAAATTATGCAATATTTGTTATTTTTTGTTATTTAGTTTTTGGGAGATGGTGCCCCACTGTGTCACTCAGGCTGGAGTACGGTGGCCTGTACCAGCTTACTGCAGTCTCAACCTCCTGGGCTTAAGCAATCCTGCTGCCTCAGCCTCCCAAGTAGCTGGGACCACAGGCGCTTGCCACCAACCCCAGCTGATTTTTTTTATTTTTTGTAAAATAAAAAATAAAAATGCTCAGGCTGGTCTCAAACTTCTGGACTCAAGTGATCTGCCCGCCTCAGCCTCCCAAAGTGTTGAGATTACAGGCATGAGCCACTGTGCCTGGTCTGAGGAACGGTGAGATGTTTGGCTGTAGTTTGAAGGCTTTGGTGTGGAACAAATATGTTGAAGAAGCAGAGGGTTTTCTCCATTATAACATTCTTAGATGTTAACAGCATGCCTCATGCATGCTTAGCCCCTCCTTGGTAACATACAGAGATCTTTCTAAATTCTTTACTCTTCTGGACTCTGTAAAGTCTTTACGTTCAGTTTATATTGAAACTTGCCTCTTAGAGTGTTCATGAAGATCTGGTATGCTAGAATTTGAGTAGCAAATTTTTGATCATTCTGTCCAAAATATGTGATGATTTTTTTAGAATACACTGTTTTGGCTGGGCGCAGTGGCTCACGCTTATAATCCCAACACTCTGGGAGGCCAAGGCGAGCGTATTGCTTGAGCTCAGGAGTTTGAGACCAGCCTGTGCAAAAATTAAAAATTTTAATTTAAAAAAGAAAAGAGTACACTTTAATTTTCTTTCCAGATGGATAAGGCCTATTTTGTTGTTGTTCTGACCTGTTTGATTCTCTTGATCGTTTTCATATGCCTCTTTTTGTGAGTCCTTTTATCTTTGGTTCGTCAACCAAAACTATATTCACAGATGGGGAATAAACGGTGGAATTCCTTAGAAGCGCCAGATTCAGTTTTGTTTCCTTGGGACTTAAAGTCTACTTATATCAGATGCCCTGCATTTTTTGATAAACTTGTAAGTACTGTTTTCACCATTTGATCTTTTAAAGATTATTATAAACTAAGAAGTCTTGTAAAGAGTTAATGCCTTGAACTTTTACCTTCTAGACCAAAGAGCCAGTTGCACTCCAGCCTATTGAAAATGCCCATGTCTTATTATATTTGGGAGACTCTGTCACAACAGATCATATATCACCTGCAGGAAGTATCGCTAGGAATAGTGCTGCCGCTAAGTATTTGACGAACAGAGGGTATGTGTACATGGCTTTAGAATGTTTTTGTTTTTTTCTTGTTTCTTACTAAGAGGCTTCTATTGGTCATGTTCATTTTTCCATTAAATACACATTATCGTAGATATCTGACTGCCAATGTGTTTGTCTTAAGAATGGAGAATGGCAGGGGAACTTGTTACACCTGTCTTTGCTTGTGACTTTAGAAAATGAAATTGAAATTTTAAATTGAGCCCTTATAGTCTAAATAAACAACTGACTGGAAATAAGATTTTTTGTTTTCAGTGCTACTTTATTGAAAAGTCAGCTTTGTTTGACCTACCAAATGAAGCCTACTCATTTGGTTAAAACCAACTTCCCATTATTGGAGTAAGGAATTTAAATGTGTATTTTATGGGCTATAAAATGTACATGTATAAGGCTGGGAATGATGTGTATCAAATCGAAAGACAATGAATTTTCTGCTTCATGAGCCTAAAATTGTATAGGAACAGTAAATGTAAAGGCCATTTATATTGGAGATATAAATTTAAAACTGGTAAGATTTTACTTCATTTCTACATGATTAATCATGTAGAGTTGCTCTGTTATCAAAGCACTGTTTTGAAAACAGAGACAAAGTTTTACTAAAAGCAGAATTTGTAATACTGCTATCTGATTAGCTTATTGGATGGATGCTTGTTTGATGCTGGAGTAATTAAAATGACAAGCTTTTTCATTAAAATGTTTTTTGTTTTTTGTTTTGTTTTTGAGACAGTCTTGCTCTGTCACCCAGACTGGAGTGCAGTCATGCAATCTCAGCTCACTGCCACCTCTGCATCCCAGGTTCAAGCAGTTCTCCTACCTTAGCCTCCCAAGTAGCTGGGATTACAGGCACGCGCCATGAGGCCTGGCAAATTTTTGTATTTTTAGTAGAGAGAGTGTTTCACCATGTTGGCCAGGCTGGTCTCAAACTCCTGACCTAAAGTGATCTACCCACCTTGGCCTCCCAAAGTGCTGGTATTACAGGCATCAGCCACTGCGCCCGGCCAAAAGGTCATATAAATATCGATACAATATGGCTTGTCTTGACATGTGATAATACTGCATAGCTTTTGTTATAGAGTGGTGAGAAATAAGTTTTCTTTACCATAAATGTTTTTTGTTGTGATTTCCATCTTGGTCATAACTGTGACATACTTCCAAAAAAAAAAAAAAACCAGTCAACATTTCTCTCAGATGTACAATTTTTGTAATTATTATGCTTTCTGGTATGTATTTCTTAGTACATTTAATCCAGTAGTTCTCATCAATTAGAATTTTCTAAAAATAAAGACATTCAAACCTCCTACCACTCCCATCCTGAAGTAAGAAATGTAAATGTACAAATTTAGAGTATTGTTGCCTCTGCATAAAAAACCAAATCAGAGGCTGAAAGGGTCGGTTGTTGATTGTTGAGATACTTAGGTTCAGTTATTTTGCCCTAAAAAGTTATATATAGTTACTAATCCAGTAGCTATGAACACCCTTAGTACCCAGATTATGATTTCTAAATACTGTTTCCCAGTACCGTGAACCAGTGCTTCATGAAGAAATTATTGATTTCAGATCTGGGACTGGAAAATGTACATGATTTTACCAAAAATAACCAAGATTACCAAAAACAAGGGAGGTGTCACACCACTAGGCTTCTGTCAAAAGATCTCAAGGCCAGGACCAGCTCATTAGTTTGAAAACTGGTAAATAATCAATTCT
This sequence comes from Cacajao melanocephalus, assembly GCA_963573385.1. Taxonomy (NCBI): domain Eukaryota; kingdom Metazoa; phylum Chordata; class Mammalia; order Primates; family Pitheciidae; genus Cacajao; species Cacajao melanocephalus. The sequence continues at coordinate 40,610 of CAUYLG010010458.1, read as the reverse complement.
TTAACCAGCGTTTCTTGTATGGAATGTATTTCAGCATAACCAAATCATTGATGAAGGAAAATTTGTCTTTTGTTTGTGTCTGTGTTTTTTTGTTTTTTTGAGACAGAGTCTCGCTCTGTCGCCAGGCTAGAGTGCAGTGACACAATCTTGGCTCACTGCAACCTCCGCCTCATGGGTTTAAGCGATTCTCCTGCCTCAGTCTCCACTGTAGCTGGGACTACAGGCGCATGCCACCAGGCACAGCTAACTTTTGTATTTTTAGTACAGACGGGGTTTCACCATGTTGGGCAGGATAGTCTCAAACTCCTGACCTCGCAATCTGCCCATGTTGGCCTCCGAAAGTGTGGGCATTATAGGTGTGAGCCAAGGCACCCCACCTGTTCGTTTGTTTTTAGAGACAGGGTCTTACTCTTGCCCAGGGTGGAGGACAGTGGCAGGTGGCCCTCTTCTGCCTGGAACTCTGGGCTTAAGCAGTTCTCCTGTCTCATCCTCCTGAGTAGCTTGGGACTACAGGCTCACACCATCATGCCTGGGTAATTTTTAAATTTTCTGTAGAGATGAGGTCTCCCTTTGTTGCACAGGCTGGTCTCCAACTCATGGGCACAAGCAGTTCTCCTGCTTTGGCCTCCCAAAGTGCTGGTATTGCAGGCATGAGCTACCATGCTTGCCGGAAAGTTTTTCTTTATAGACATTTTCTACCTAAAAAATGAAGAAGGAATGATTGAATTACAGTATCACTATTTTACAGTCTTTAATAAAATAAGCAATCTAGACCACATGAGCAATCAGTGGTAACATTCCAGGAAAAGACAGTTGGCTATCTTGTGCCTCCTAATAGAAGTAGGTATGACGTATGAAGCATTGTTGCCAAAAATTGAAAACCCAAATCTTATCAAACCACTGGAACTGACATCTGGTTTACAAGAACAGAAGGCAGAAGAACATGTTAAATGATCCATGGAGATGCAGTCAACACAATCTGGGTACAGAAAACTATACAAGTGACACCATTTCTTCAGATAGAGCACAAGCAGGAAGAAGGAGAGGGAACATACGTCACCAATCCTCAGTGTAGATGTGGCATTGGTTCCAGGACCGCCCGTGCATACCCAGAGCCACAGATACTGAATTCCTACAGTAAATCCTGCAGAAGCCACGTGTATGAAAAGTCGTATATGCAGTTTTCTGCGTCCTGTGATGAATACTGTATTTTCTGTCAGCATTTGGTGGAAAAAAAAATCCATGTATAAGTGAACCCACACAACTAAAATTCATGTTGTTTAAAGGTCAGCTGTAGATTAAAAGACTTGAGGTCAACTGAACGCATTAATGAACTGCATTTGGATCGTGATTTGAACCAACCAACTTATAAAAAAATAGTTTGGAAATAATCAGTGACATTTGAATATTGACTGACTATCTGATGTTAAGAAATTATTGTGATTTTTTTTGGTATAAAGATTTTTTTTTTAAGAGTCTACATCTTTTAGTGAAATAGTGAAATGTATGCTGTTTAAATGTATCTCAGTTTTGCTTCAGAATAATCTAATGGTGTTGACTGTAGAGAAACAAAGAATCCGTAAGATACAGCTTGGTGATAGGTGCGTGGACATTCATGGTTTTGGTTTTTTTAATTTGTGTTTGAAATTTTCCATGATAAAAAGGTATTTTTTAACAGGTTTTACAACTCAGTAATATGTGATCATTTTCCATATGTAATGAAAACTGACTTTCATTACTGTCTTGTAGCCTTACCCCTCGTGAATTCAACTCTTACGGAGCTCGAAGAGGTAATGATGCTGTAATGACAAGAGGCACTTTTGCAAATATCAAGCTTTTTAATAAGTTTATTGGAAAACCAGCTCCCAAAACAATTCATTTTCCATCAGGACAGACGGTGAGGATGTACACAAAGTATTTAGAGAGTTTCTAACTGGATCAAAATTTGTATTAAAGATTTTTGTGTTTGTTTTAATCTATAGCTAGATGTATTTGAGGCTGCAGAGCTGTACCAGAAAGAAGGTATCCCACTGATTATTTTAGCAGGAAAGAAATATGGTTCCGGAAACTCCAGAGACTGGGCTGCCAAAGGACCGTATTTACTGGTATTGAATCTTAACATTTATCATTTTAAGCTTCAAAGAGTGTTAATTGTTCCCTTTTGTCAGTAACATCCTGTCAAAGCTTACTTGGATTTTTTAGTTATTTGAACCTTGTAGGTATAGAGTTTCTTTTTTTTTTTTTTTAAGTGATCTTAAGTAATATTTTGTACTCATCTAGTTAGTATCATTTTAATACTCTGAGTTTGGTTAAACCTACATCAGTCTTAGTGAAGAAGTCAGTATAGTAGAAGGAAAGGAAATTCTGGTTTTGTTTGGTTTTGTTTTGTTTTTTTGAGACGGAATCTCGCTCTATCACCCGGGCTGGTGTGCAGTGGCTCAATCTCAGCTCACTGTAACCTCTGCCTCCCAGATTCAAGTGACTCTCCTGCCTCAGCCTCTTTAGTAGCTGGGATTACAGGTGCGTACCACCACGCCTGGCTAATTTTTGTATTTTTAGTAGAGATGGGGTTTTACCATGTTGGTCAGGCTGGTCTTGAACTCCTGACCTAATGATCTGCCCACCTCAGCCTCCCAAAGTACTGGGATTACAGGCGTGAGCCACCACACTCAGTAGAAATTCTGTTTTAAACTATTGTTTTATAATAATTATTTATGCCTATTGATCATATTTTTTTTTGGTTTTGAGACTGGGTCTCTGTCACCCAGACTGAGTGCAGGGGCTTGATCATTGCCACTGCAGTCATGACTCCCAGACGCATCAGTTCTCCCACCTTAGCCTCCCAAGTAGCTGGCACTACAGCCATGAGTCACCACACCCGGCCAATTTTTGTATTATTTGTAGAGATGGGATCTCCCTATGTTGCTCAGGCTGGTCTTGAGCTCCTTGATCCTCCCGCTGCAGCCTCCCAAGGTGCTGGGATTACAGGCTTGAGCCACTGTGCATGGCCCCCACTGTTAGTTTTACTTGCCTTCTTTTGATTTAATTTTCTCTGATTTGCCCCATCAGCAGGTAAAAGTCTCAGAAGTAGTGGGCCAAGTTTCACCTTTTTTTCTTCCTAAATAGGAGATTGTGGTGCCTGGCTGTCTGCCAGGAGAACAGTTCTCCTGAGACTGTTTCTTTGCGGCAGAGCAAATAGGCCATCTGCTGGGAAGAATAGTCATGTGACATGTGCTTTCTGCTATTTCATACTCACAAGTGCTTCTCATTACAATTGTAGCTATAAAAAGGCTGGCTGTAACACAGATATCATGCAGATCTCATTCTTATTTAATCTTTAATCTCTCCTTTAAAATGTAAATACTCTGAGGGGTATGGGAATAAACCAAAATCTCATCCTTCCAATATACTAATTACAAGTATTATTTATGAGTATTAATGATAGGTATAGGTTCTTTTTATCCTGGAAAGTGTCTTAGTCTTTGTTTCTGATGTTGGAAGCTTTCCGCATATGGCAGGTGATGCTTGGCTGTCCATTTGTTAGACATTAAAAAAACTGATTACAAGCTGTGGATTGGACCTGGATTTGTCAGTTAGTGGACCTTACTATAGGTGATTGGTAGATAAGCTGCCTTTTTCATTAAGAGATTCTGTATGGCATTATCTGTATTTTCTCTGAGGCCGTTCAGTTTCTTCAAGGAAAGAGACTCATTCAGGATGTAGACTTCTACTTAGTCCTCTGTTTTCAGTCTGGTATTCTCAGGCTTCCCCGATGCCCAGTGATTGTCAGTCTAGAGAATGTATTCTCTTCATTATTTCCGCTATCACAAAAAATAAGTAAAAAATTTTTTTAAAAAAGGGGTGATGGCACTCCCAAGGAACAAAAATTGGTTCTTAGGTGGTAAAAAAATGTTTACTTTTTACACATAAAGTGCAGACAAATATAGAATACATAAAAAGATACACGGCATCTTAGTGGTATTAAAATTTTGGAGAGAAGGGAGGTAAACTGGAAGACACAATTATGGAAAAAAGTCTGAAAACGCTTTTTAGGTAGACAGTGGAGAAGAAAGTTGAAAAACACATGTCTAGAGCCTTTGGCTCATTTTTTCCAGAGAATAAACCTCTATTCTTCTGGAGTGGGGATTGAGCTGAATCTTACTGCTTTAATGTGGCCTCATAACCTGTATCCCCCCAGTATTCTGAGAACCTCATACCTCTGAATCTCAGTCTTTTTCCTGGGTCCTGCATTGCACATTAACTCAGACCTTATTGGCGTCACTCCCTAATTTCATTTTACCATTCTCTAGTTTCAACATTGTCTTCCAAATCAGCTACCTATCTCTGTCTTCTAAATATTTATAGAATTCACTCATTCTATTCCCTTTGTTGCTCTGGGCTTATACCCTCTTTATTATTGTTGTTATTTATTTATTTATTTTGGAGACATGGTCTCACTCTGTTGCCCAGGCTGGAATGCAATGGCATGATCTCACCTCCCTGCAACCTCCACCTACCGAGCTCAAGCAATTTTCCTGCCTCAGCCTTCCCAGTAACTGGGATTATAGATTATTTTTCTGAATTTCTGAAGTTTTATGGAGCTCCCTAAATTATTCTGACCCCTTGCTGCTGCCACCACATCCAGCTAAATTTGTTTTTAGTAGAGACTGGGTTTCACCATATTGGCCAGGCTGGTCTCAAACTCCTGGCCTCAAGTGATCTGCCCACCTTGGCCTTCCAAAGTACTGGGATTACAGGTGTGAGACTGCATCCAGCCTATTCTTGTAATTTTTTATTTTATTTATTTATTTATTTATTTTTACTTTTTGTGGAGACAGGGTCTCAGTGTGTTGCCCAGGCTGGTCTCAAACTCCCGCCTCCGCCTCCAAAGTGTTGTGATTATAACCATATAAGCCACTACACCTGGCCCAATGTACCTTCTTTATTCCTTTATTTCAGTTTCATTTCAAGAGTGTTGAATGTTAGATCTGCCATGTTTAAGTAGAAATCCTCCTGAGCCCTATTTTGGGGTCAAAGGAGCTGGCCCATTTATAGAGCTCTTATGATGTGGTAAGCAGCAGTAGTATTTAACCCTAGAGCAGCGGAGGGGATCAGAATAATTTAAGGAGCTCCATAAAAATTCAGAAATTCAGAAAAATAATCTATAAAAAGCTTCTGTAAATACTTTCATAGAACATTGATTCAATATGAGGTATTACACTAAAAGTGTTTAGAGAAAGGCCAGAGTAGATTTTTCTCCCCCTTTAAATGCTCAGTAAATAACTTTCAGAAGGAAAGTTATGGAGGAAATAAAATGCACATTTCTTATAGGGTGTGAAAGCTGTTTTGGCTGAAAGTTATGAAAAAATACACAAAGATCATTTGATTGGAATTGGCATAGCTCCACTTCAGTTCCTTCCAGGAGAAAATGCGGATTCCTTGGGCCTCTCCGGGAGAGAAACATTTTCTTTAACATTTCCTGAAGAACTGGCTCCTGGAATTACATTGAATATACAGGTATCTCTAAAATTTTCAAATATGATTATGCACTCTACTCACATGTTTGTGAATTGAATAAGAATCAATTGCTGTAAATTATATACTAATGTCACTTAAAGAATGTTAAGTTCCCATTTAAAATGACTCTTTCCTTCATACTTAGATCTATTTTAATAATAGTTGGTGTTCTCTCAGGAAAAGTGGAAAGAACTGGATGCTTACACCAGAAAAAAAGAATACATGGAGGGGAATCTTGACTTCCGCTTAACAAGTGTCAGCTTCCTTTTCATGGTTTTCAGTTTTTGCTGTCCTGATCTAATATTAACCCAGGCATATATACCACTCCAAAGAGAAGGCAAAGTTGAACTTAAAAGGGTAGAGCAACACAGACTTTACCAGTAAGAAAAAAAGGGAAAAGAGTAGGAGTTATTGATTACATGCAATGAATATTTGGTGGAAAACGAATATGAGTAGTGAGTATAACTTCCCCAATTAATAAGTCAAAATCTAACTGCAACTGTTTTTCTACTTAGCTATGAAGCCTCTGGTCAGGTATCTCAGGTGTTTTTCAAGCAGACAAGTTTCAGTTAATCAGAATATAGGAAATTAGAACCAGGAGAAATCAGACAGGATATGTGGCAAGTATAGTCATTGAATGTGAAGACAGATGCTCTTAACCATCAAGTAGTACCTGGAAGATTTACTTGCTCACATAGATGTTTTTGTTTCTTTAAAGACAAGCACTGGAAAAGTATTCAGCGTGATTGCTTCATTTGAAAGTGATGTGGAAATAACATTATACAAACATGGAGGATTATTAAACTTTGTGGCACGAAAATTCTCATAGTATCTACTTACCATGGATACCTTTCATAACTGGTAACTGCAAAGCCTTTTGTGCTGGACCCAGGAATCCTTACCATGGAGCTGCAGGTGGTCCCAGTATACTCACTTCCCTGATCCATGGATGTACATGAGGATGAATCAACGTAGTGACTGAAATGAAATCTTCTTGATTTTAAATAATTTACGAATGGTGCTATTAACATTGCTAAAATCAACGTGTGAAGTGTGTTGTGGAAGAGACCTGTAAGTATGGGGGGGGGGATATTTTATCTGACCATTTTGTAAATAAAGGCGGAATTTGTGTTGAAGATTCTTATATGAGTAACCTTCCTGGAGTTGTTTAGTTTTGCACCTATAAAACTGTGTACTACTGTTTGTTGGTTTAAGAGTAGCAGAATGAAATATAAGAAGCCAGATTAGACTCTAAAATTGTGGTCATTGGACTCTGATTTGTAAGTGGACCTTTTAAGTATATTAATTCCTTTTCAGAACTGAGCTGGACACATTTGGCATTCTTAGTTTGTCATATACCAGGTTTATCCTTAGTTTAACTGCAAGGGATAGAACCCGCCCCAGGTCACAATCATTCTGTCCAATCCAGCCAAGGTTCCTTCCACATATGAAGATGGACCATGACAAAATACAACTGATTGTGTGGCACCATGTATTAGTAGTGGAAGTACCTATCACATATGATGCAGCCTTTAATTTTTCAGCAATTTGCCACTGTGACTATCTGGCAAGCCCCCAGATGGCATTATATTAATTGGATTAGATTATTTTGCTCACCTATGTAATACTGTAACTTCTTACAACCTAGTATTTTCAGTATCATTAACCAAAATTTCACACTCATAGTTGCTAAAGAGAATGCTATTTAATCATTAAACTCTGAACTGGTTTCTTGTAGGCATTTAAATTATCCACCCTTAATTATACGGGTGCTCAACACTATGCATTTTTTAAGTGTTGCTATTTCTTAATTATTTAAATTGATTTCCTGTCATTTTGAATCATTTATCACCTGCGATGCATGACTCTATTAATTTTGTTATGTTACTGTTTTAACCAAAGCTGACTGTAAGGATAAAACACTTAAGTTGTTGCTGAGTACCGTATATCCTCAATATACATGTCTGCCCATCACATCAAATGTTCTGTCAACAAGATGTTTGGCAATTTTTTTTTTTTTTTTTTTTTTTTTGGCGACAGAGTCTCGTTTTGTCACCAGGCACCAGGCTGGAGTGCAGTGGTACGATCTTGGCTCACTGCAGCCTCCGCTTCCAGATTCAAGCAGTTCTCCTGCCTCAGCCTCCCAAGTAGCTGGGATTACAGGCTCAAACTGCCATGCCCAGCTAATTTTTGTATTTTTTAGTAGAGACGGCGTTTCACCAGGTTGGCCAGGATGGTCTCAATCTCTTGACCTCATGATCTACCCACCTCGGCCTCTCAAGTGCTGGGATTACAGGCATGAGCCACTGTGCCCAGCTGGCAATTTTTTTTTAAAGGTTGGAAAATTAATTATGGAAGGTTCTATACCGTTGTTTTTTTTAAACCTAGGAGGCTAAAGGTTAATTGTAGTGATTTGTTTTTCACATGGAGATCTTTCTATGACCTAGTTAAGTTACTGCAATTCAGAATTAATTCACATTGCATAAAGAATTGCTTCTTTTAAGCAAATGCTGAAACTACCAAACCAGTGGATGAAGACCGCTGAGAACTTTGCACATAATCATACAATCTTTTGAAAATATTTTGCAAATATGTGTTTAGACAATAAGATGGACTAGAATTTGACAAAATGATTTCTTTATTTAAATTTTTTATAAGTATTTTCTTTGTTACTTTCAAATGATATTGTGTTCTTGATATATGCTGTATATTTGTCATTGCATGTGTTTTTAATTTACATGAAAACATGAGTTAGGAGAAATTACAAGTTGAATGATAAAATACCTGTATGAGCTCTTAAGAAATAGTAATTCCAGATTGTGTAGGGGAAACAAATCTATATTGTTTTGAAAGCATAATCTGTATAAGTTATGGGCAGAGGCACAGTCATCCTTAGCAGCTGATTTGGGAGATGATGGTAAAGCTAGCTAACTATCAATTAAATATTCACATATCCAGTCTACCCAGTCTAGTAATAATACTAGCAAATCATATATTGCAGGAACAAATCAAGGTTCTCTTAATTTTTTGGCTTGTATGCAATGAGGTAAAAACTTGATAACATTGTTTTAAATTAAGAAGGAGAGTCATGGATGTATGTTTTGATATGTTTACCTTATAATTCTGCCTCTAGCCATATGCTATGTTTGCAAAATGTGGCATCTGTTAGTTTTCATTGTCTGTATCTTCTTTGTTGACTATATCTGGGTAATTTTGTGTTACCCAAAAAATAAATAAGGAAGCATAATGTGAGACACACAAGAAAAGAAAATCAATGTTGTGAGCTTAAAGTACAATTTCAAAGGTCATTACCAACGCATTTTTTTATACTTTAAAAACATTATGCTACGTATTGCCATCTTCATATTTTGCTACTCTTATACAATGAAATCAGTGAAAATGTTCAGCCACTGAATTGCCATTATTATATCTAAAAAGTTTCTAAGATGACAGTTGTCACTATTTTCTCCATGCTGACATTTGAAAGAAGGTACTAGAAGATCCTAGAATCTCTCTAGCCAGATTGCTCAGTTTTTCCTTGGTAATCAAACAGCAGTTGTATTAAAAGAAAGTAAAGCTAAGACCTAAATCAGAATCATAGTTGCCTGCATATATGGTAACAATGTTGTGTGCATTTGCTTTCTCAGTGATGAGTGAGAGGATGAGGAGAAATTATTTGACATTTTCCTGTGGTTGAATAGAAGACACCTTTCTTTTGTCTTTAGGTTTAGGAGAAGATACTAAGATACTGGATGTTTATTCTGTCTTAGTCTGATTGGAGTAATAAGAGAGAAAAAGAGGATGGACTTTGGCTTTTTCAGTGTTTTTTCCCCTAAAGGGTGATACTGCTGATGTTTCTATCAATTTTACACATAATACGTGGCTATGAAACCATATATCTCACTTAAGTAACTAAAAATTATTGTTTATTATTTAAAGCCAACAAAACAGTATAACAGTTTTAAGTTCAATAATGTTAAGTATTGTATAGAAATATATTGGAGGCAAAGTTCAGTTGATGACAATTGTGTATATGTTACTGATGCTGTAAATTATTTTTAATAAAGAAAATTGTATTATCACATTTGATTCTTGTTATGTTTTGTAGTACTGTGGGACAGGTGAGGTGGTTCACTCCTGTAATCTCAACACTTTGGGAAGCCAAGGCAGGAGGATCACTTGAAGTCAGGAATTTGACCCCACCCTGGAAAACACAGCAAGACCGTATCTCAAAAAAAGAAAAAAAAAATAGCTTGGTGTGGTAGTGTGCACCTGTAGTCCCAGCTACTTGGGAGGCTGAGGCAGGAGGATTACTTGAGCCTAGTTTGAGGCTGCAGCGAGCTATGATTATGCCACTGCACTCCATCCTGGGTGACAGAGCAAGGCCTTGTCTCTTAAATAAGTGTGTTGCCACTGTGAATTTTGTCTTTATGTGGTGTTAGCACTGAATTTTAAGCATTTTTTTTTCAATATTTCCCTATCATTCTATTAATATCTATATGATCTGTGACAGGATCCCATTTTATTACCAATATTGATAACTTGTGTTTTCTTATTTTTCTTGATCAGTCTTTCTAAGGGGTTAGAAATTGAATTAATTTTTTAAAGAGCCATTTTTTTTTTTTTTGAGACAGAGTCTCACTCTGTCGCTAGGCTGGAGTGCAGTGGTGCAATCTCAGCTCACTGCAACCTCCGCCTCCCGGGTTCAAGAGATTCTTCTGCCTCAGCCTCCTGAGTAGCTGAGACTGCAGGCACGTGCCACCACACCCAGCTAACTTTTGCATTTTTAGTAGAAACGTGGTTTCGCCATGTTGGCCAGGGTGGTCTCGATCTCTTGACCTTGTGATCCGCCCACCTCGGCCTCCCAAAGTGCTGGGATTACAGGCGTGAGCCAGTGCGCCCATCCAAATATCAATTTTTTTTACATTAATTATTTTCTCCATTGTTTTCTGGCTTGGGGTTTTTTTTTTTTTTTTGGTTTTGTTTTTTGTTTTTTGAGATGGAGGCTTGCTTTGTTGCCCAGGCTGGAGTACAGTGGTGCGATCTTGGCTCACTGCAACCTCCACCTCCCGGATTCAAGCAATTCTCCTGCCTCAGCCTCCTGGGTAGCTGGGATTACAGGTGTGTGCCACCATTCCTGGCTAATATTTAGTTTTGTATTTTAGTAGAGACAGAGTTTCACCATGTTGGCCAGGCTGGTCTCAAACTCCTGACCTCAGATGATCGGCCCTCCTCAGCCTCCCAAAGTGCTGGAGTTACAGGCATGATCCGCCACCAGCCCAGCCCGTTTCCTGTTTTATTGGTTTCTGCTCTTAAATATTTCTTTTGTTACTTAATTTCCTCCTTTCCCCCAGCTTTGTGAAACTTTTTCTCCAATGTAAATGTAAATATTTAAATTTCCCTCTAAGCACTGCTTTAGCGGTAGCGCACTGTGGAGACTAAAGCCAGTTTTGAGCATTTTAAACAACTTGTATAAAGGAAGTATCGTAAAATTGCTGAGCCATTGTTTTATGGCACATTGTTTTATAACATAAAATCATCTCTATAATCTCATTGTAAACTGTTCATTTTATTTCACTCCAGTTTTTTTTTTAATCACTGAGCTATTTTTTTTTAAATTATAAAAATAGAAGTGGGGTCTCACTGTGTTACCCAGGCTGGTCTTGAACGCCTGGCCTCAATCAGTCCTCCCACCTCAGCTTCCCAGACTGCTGGGATTACAGGCCTGAGCCACCATGACCAGCCACTGAGCTGTCTTTGAGAGCCACTACTTAAAGTGGTCCAGTAGCCAACTGAAGAAGCGTTAACACATTGTAATAAATAAATAAATGACTTTTTTTTTCATTCTAGAGACGGATCTCACTATGTTGCCTAGGCTGTCCTCGAGCTCCTGGGCTAAAGCACTTTTCCTGCCTAAGCCTCCTGGAATAGCTGGGACTACAGACATGAAAGCAACACCATGCCCAGCTTAAAATAACGTATCTTGTACATTGGTGGAACTTTGAAAAATCATGATAGCCAATGTTGGCATTATCGAGAGGAAAACAAGATTTGGCAACATGTATTAAGAGGCTTAGGCCAGGTGCAGTGGCTCACGCCTGTAATCCCAAGACTTTGCAAGGCTGAGGCAGGAAGATCACTTATCCCAGGAGTTCAAGACCAGCCTGGGAAGCATGGCGAAACCCGTCTCTACAAAAAATTAGCCGGGCATGGTGGCGCTCGCCTGTAGTCCCAGCTACTCGTGAAACAGGTGGTTGGATCCCTTGACCCCAAGAGGCAGAGGCTGCAGTGAGCGGAGACAGTGCCACTGCATTCCTGGGCAACAGAGTGAGACCCTGTCTTAAAAAAGCTTTAAAGGTGTTTATTCTCTTATACTTAGTTGTATGACACTGAGCAGTTTAAACACGTAATTTAAAATTTACAAAAGATTTATGTATGAGGATATTTTTAAAAACAAGGAAATGCTCACTTAAAGTGAAAAAGGCAATTTACAAAGTACTTCCCGTTTTCTTTTTTGAGAGGGAGTCTTGCTCTGTCGTCCAGGCTAGAGTGCAGTGGTGCAATCTCAGCTCTCTGCAACCTCCACCTCCCAGGTTCAATCAATTCTACTGCTTCAGCCTCCTAGTAGCTGGGATTACAGGCACGCACCCACCACGCTCGGCTAATTTTTGTCTTTTTAGTAGCGATGGGGTTTCACCATGTCCAGGTGGGTCTCAAACTTCTGAGCTCAAGTAATCTGCCCCCATCGGCCTCCCAAAAAGCTGAGATTACAGGCGTGAGCCACCTCGCCCTACCAAATACAGTATTTCTAAAGATTTCTGGGAGTATAAACAGGCACATTCCAAAAAGGGCAGTTGTGGATCTAGTAGCCCTGCCTCCAGTTGTCACAATTTCCAGATTCAGTCTTAATTCCCATTCCCTGATACAAGAGAAGTAGAAAAAGACCAATAGAGGTGGAATAATGAGAGGTGGAAATAATTTAGAAGCCACTCGAGGGAAAAATCACGCAGAAAGGCCTAAGGGAGCCGGATTCCAATTCTGATTACAGAAAATCCAAGTTGAAATCACTCTGACAATCTAAATGAAAGATATTATGTTTCCCTGGGGTTGTGAAAAACAGCCCTGCTTTTTGGTGATTAGAAGTGAAGCAGGTAAGAACTGTTATCTAAAGCAGGGGAAGAAGCCTCCCTCAGTAGGTGGTTGATAACGGGTTTGGGAATCATCCAAGTCAATTAGGGTGACTGTAGATAACCCGAGTATGTTATATCCTGACAGAAAACAAAGGATGGATGTGCATCGGCCAAAGCAAAATACAGACCACGTTGCAGGCATGAGTGGACCAGTGCCCAGGACTCTCTTCCAGTAGCCTCCAGTAGATAGAGTGCCCCCACTTAGCGGAGAAGTCCTGCTTGGCTGGAGAAGGGCATCAAGCTGTTTATCAGGGCCTCATGCCCTTGACAGTTAAGATCATCCAACTAACCTGGCTGTTACCCCATGAATCTCGTATAGCCTTCTGAAAATCATGGGGGCTCGGCGGACTTTACCGCACAAAGAGAGCCCACTGACTGCACTACCTACATAAAGAGTCTGACCCAATCACCAGTTATATTTCTCAGTGTTAGTGAATCATTCACTCACCGAAGACCCGAACCATGGTGACCCCAGTCCCCTGGAAAGCCTGTTGGGGTGGAGGAGGGGGAGCTGCACTCTCCCTACACATCTATTATGTTGAATTAAATGGTTTGGGGAGAGAGGGAAAAACTACTGCGGCAAGAGCCTAAACTGGGAGCAGGGTGACCAGCGTCTGTTGAGGCTCTATGACCGCTACGCGTCTCGTTTCCTGTCAGTACAAGGAGCTAGTATACCTACTGGATAAATAAGACCGTTCGGGTTTTTTGTTCTGTTTTGGTTTTTTGAGACGGAATCTCACTTTGTTACCTAGGCTAGAGTGCAGTGGCGCAATCTGCTGACAGCAACCCCAGGACCCTTGCAGTTCCTGGGGGTGGGATGGGGTCTAGTCTCCCTGGGGCCACGTTTTCCAAAGGTGGCCTCCAGGATACAAGCAATCAGCAGAAGGAGGGAAGGCTGGGAAACAAAAACGTGGATGTAGGTGAGCAGCTGTCAGTGTTACCGCCAACACTACGTGGACCCGGGGGAACTCCGAGGTGCCACTCAAGAGCCGAAAGCCCGCCCACTCGGGGGTGGGGCTGCAACCCAGAGAACCAATCTGGAATAAGAAGCCAAGTTCTTGAAAAAGTAGCCGGATTCTGACTGGGATACTCACCGTGAGAAGGTGGGGCAGGGTTACAGAAAGCCAATCAGAAGCCCGATCTCGGAATTCCTGTTCGCAGCCTCCCAGGCGGGGCCGGGAAGACGCCTTGGTCTCCCGGCCGCGCCCCGCCTTCCAGTAGTCTGCGCTGACTGGGCGGCGGGGGACCGGAGGAGCCAATCAGAAGTCAGGCTCGCGGACTTGGAGGAGGGGCGCGGGCCTGCGGCCCTTGCTCTACCTCCCAGCGCGAGTGAGGGGCCGCGGCCGCAGTACTCGGCTGCCGGAGAGCGGGATCCACCCCAGGACGTCGGGTCGCTGCCGGTGAGAACGAGGATCGGGGAGCAGAGACTAGCCCCGCGGCCCCGCGGCGGGGGTCGGGGGCGCCCCGGAGGGCAGGGAGGCTCGCTGCGGGTGTGGAGCCGGGAGTCCTGTGCCTCAGGCTCCTCCAGCTCCCCTCAGCTCGCTGCGGGCGTGGTGGGCAAGTCACCCTTCTCCCCGGACCTCACCTGTAACCCAGGAGGGCGGGGCTGGGACCCCAGAATGAAAGCGTGGCACCCAGAAGCTGTCGAGGCCAGCCCTCCCAGGCCCGTGTGGGGCCGCTGGCCGGGGGCCGTGGCGGCGCCTGGCAGATGTCTACTGGGAGCAGTCTCTGAGCTCCACGGGACCTCATGATAACGTTGCGAACCTGACTCACGCGCCCTCCTCCTCTCTCTTCCTGCCTCTTGGTTCAGCAATCCCTCTGCAGCCCCCTCACCCACCACTCTTTCCCCTTCACCCACCAGGAAGACCCTTAAAAGCACCTAGTAATGCACTGTTGTCTTTGCAAAACTACAGATGCTAGATTCCCCGCCTTTCTGTTTGGTGATCCCCTTGGGATCCCTTTTCTGTTTCGTGAACCGCCCCGTGGGTCTGTGGAGTGAAGGTCACCCTTGGTTCATCATTTAATATTAAATAAGGGACTAGCTTAGGGGCTGAGAATACGGAGATTGCCTGGGTATAATCCCTTGGAAGGATACGACAAAAGGGAATGTAGGAGAAGAAAAGTGGAGTTGGAAAACATGCTAAGGTAGAGTTTACTAGACTTTGTTACACGTTGGGAGTGAGGGACAGGAAAGAACCAAGAATAACTCCTGTTTCTTGTCTGGTATACCTTGCACAAAGTACAGAGTTTAAGGTCCAGTCCCCCTGGCTGTAGGACAAAGGTGGTGAGGTTCTTGTGCAGACCGTTGGAGTTGGAAAACACTTCCTTCCTGCGGGCTTTTTTAGGAGCTAAAATACTGTTGGCTAGATATACAGACCAACGACCTATAGGACCTGAATTCCTCCTCTGCCTTTGAATGAAGTAGGAAAAAATAATAATTTTTTTTAAAATGCGTGAGCAGGCAACATAGTGAGACACTGTCTCTTTAAAAAAAAAAAAAAAAAAAGGACGGGCACAATGGCTTGCACATGTAATCCCAGCACTTTGGGAGACCAAGGTAGGAGGATTGCTTGAGCATAGAAGTTTGAGACCAGCCTGGGCAACATAGTGAGATCCTGTCTCTTCAAAAAGTAAAAAAAAAAAAAAAGAATCCCCTCTATACAGAGGAGACATTTGATTAAGACAGACATGTCTGATAAACATATTTTTTCTTTGTTTTTACTTTCTGGAGTTGACTTGATCTGTGCTATTAGTTCTATGATTTGGAGTCCTTGTTTAAAGAAAAAAGACAAACTTAAAGAACTTTAGAGGCACAGAATACTAAAGCTAGAGGGGACTTGTAGTAATCATCTAGTCCAACTCGGTTTTAGAGGAGACATGATTAGTCCACAAGTTTCAGAGGTTAGGTAGCAGAGCTGGGACTAAAATATATCCTATTTCTCCCAACACAACTTTTTATTACACAAGTCTCTTTGGATGGCCAGCACTAACAACCTTGCTTTTACACAGCTGTGGAAAAAGAGCTCTCCAAACAAGAGCTTAACAAGTCAAAGATTTTATGGGAACATCTGGACTAGAAAGTAAATTGGTCTTCACCATTTGCCTCTAGGTTCCTTACTTAGATGTTAAAGATGTTCTGACATCTTTAACACTTTGGGAGTTAAAAATGACTCCAGGATTTAATCTTGGAGTTAATGCTTCAATTCATATTACATTCTGAATACTTGCCTTATATCAGTTTATGTATCTCCAGAAGAAATGTTCAAATTCCGGCCGGCACGGGGGCTCACGCCTGTAATCCCAACTCTTTGGGAGGCCGAGGTGGGCGGATCACAAGGTCAAGATATCCAGACCATCCTGGCCAACATGGTGAAATTCCATCTCTATTAGTAAAAAATACAAAAATTAGCTGGGTGTGGTGGCACGTGCCTGTAGTCCCAGCTACTTGGGAGGCTGAGGCAGGAGAATCACTTGAATGTGGGAGGCAGAGGTTGCAGTGAGCTGAGATCACCGTGGAACTTCAGCCTGGCAACAGAGCAAGACTCCGTCTCAAAAAAAAAAAAAAAAAAAAGATAAATTCCTTATAAAGTTTTAAGCCTAAATACAGTGTGACAGGATATGTTGGTTCCCAGAAGTTTCAAGTGCAAAGATTGTTCTGAAACTGCATTTAAGCTTTGTCACAATATCTTCAGTGAGCAAAATCTGAATGGCTTAACTTTCTTCTGAAAGCAAATGCCTGGTTAGAAAGTAAACAGGAAACATGATTGTCAAGAATGCATTGACTTGTAGTAACAGGTGATGGAAACTGACCAGTGGCACAGCTATGCAAGTTTAGAGGCTGGAGCAATCACTTTGGGTAGGATCAGGGAAGGCCCATGTAGTGGGGGCGTGGTTAGCATTTGAGGTTTACCTTTCCCTTATTTTCTTTTTCTTTCTTTCTCTGTTTTTTTTTTTTTTGTTGTTGTTGTTGTTGTTGTTGAGATCGAGTTTCACTCTTTCACCCAGGCTGGAGTAAAGTAATGCAGTCTTGTCTCACTGCAACCTCTACCCCCTACCACTCCCCAAGTCCCCCACACACCGTTTCCAGTGACTCTCCTGCCTTAGCCTCCTGAGTAGCTGGGATTATAGGAACCCGCCACTATGCCCAGCTAATTTTTTTTTTAATTTTTAGTAGAGATGGGATTTTGCCATGTTGGCCAGGCTGGTCTCGAACTCCTGACCTCAGGTGATTCATCCACCTCGGCCTCCCAAAGTGATGGGATTACAAGCATAAGCCACTGTGCTTGACCTACCCTTATTTTAACCCGAGTCGTCAGGCTATAGTCCTGGGACTGAGGCAGGGAGTGGGTCATACATTAGATTTCTGGTGTATCTCCCTGAAAGTTATCCCCTTTCCCTCACTGGAGCTAGGTGGGTTTTTTCTGTGATAGGGCCAAAGAAATTAGGCATTAACAGGCATATGGTCTGATTTTTGGGAGTTCCAAGAAAGTCCTAAGATTAACCTCCCTTGTTCTAGCCAATTTCTCAAAGGGCTCTTTCTTTTTTAAAGGTAAGTTTTACATTCAGTGATATTCACAGATCTTACTAGTTTACTTAAGTTTTAAGTTTTGACAAATGGAAGCCATGTAACCAAAGCCTAATCAAAATATAGAACACTTGCCTCTCAGAAAGTTCTCTAATGTCCCTTCTCCGTCAGAAGGAACAGATGTTCCATTTTCCACAAACGCTAACTGTTCATTCATTCATTCATTCATTCATTCATTTTTAATAGAGAAAGGATCTCATTATATTGCCCAGACAAATCTTGAACTCCTGGCCTTGAGTGATTCTCCCACCATGGCCTCCCAAAATGCTGGCTAGGATTACAGGTATGAGCCACTATGTCCAGCACATAGATTCTTTTTATATAATACTACGTCTCCTGAACAGCAATCAAAACATACCCTACAATGCAGTTCACCCTCAAAATGTTATCAATTATTTACAACTCGGTATGAAAGAAGGATTAGAACAAAACTATTTTGGGAAAACAAAATGAGATTGTAAGGACCTTAAATATTTGGGTTCCTGAAGGATGTTCAGAAACCCTACATTGTCTTTCATATATACCTGGATGCTGAGGAAATACACCAGGTATGGGTAGCAGAGGGTGGAATTACCAAGTGAAAGAAAACAGTCTCCTCCCTCCCCCATGTACCCAAATCATACTTAAAAATTCAAGGCCCAGTGTGGTGGCTCATGCCTGTAATCCTAGCACTTTGGGAGGCTGAGGCGGGCGGATCGCTTGAGCTCAGAAGTTTAAGACCTGCATGGCCAACATGGTGAAAGCCTATCTCTGCAAATAATAGAAAAAATTTAGCTTGGTGTAGTGGCCTGCTCTTGTAGTCCCAGCTACCCAGGAGGCTGAGGTTCAGGATCACTGAGCCTGGTGGTTGAGGTGGCAGTGAGCCACGATCACACTACTGCACTCCAGCCAAGGCGACAGAGCAAGACCTTGTTTCAAAAAAAAAAAAAAAATTCAACTCAGGCCGGGTCCAGTGGCTCACACCTGTAATCCTAACACTTTGGGCAGCTGAAGTGGGAGGATTGCTTGAGGCCAGGAGTTCAAGACCAAGCTGGGCAACAAAGTGAGACCCCGCCCATCTCTATCTTTGAAAAAAACAAAAAATCAAATCTGCCTTCTCAAGGATGTCTTTCCTTAGGCTGTAGTAATTTCTGTCCCTCTCAGCTCTGTCACAATTTTGGCAGATATTAATTTCATAGGTCACAAACTCAAATGTAACTTTATTTGTAACTGACCTTAATTTTAAGCCCCTAGTCCTCTTAGCGGTGCAAAGCATATTCTTTATGCTTTTTTACAATTTAATGTAAACTCAGTCACTTCAGTGTTAATTCAGTCATTTCAGGTTAATACAGGTTTTCATTGGCTCTGTGGCCTTATCTCCTCCAGAAACAATACTTTGCTCATCCATCTACATTTTTATCTTTGAAATATATGTTATAAATTAGATGATGATCCTTATAATTTAACCAAACTGTGACTATAAAAGATCACTGTATTTGAATTTATTGTTTAACCTAAAATGGTAGGAATATAGTCAAAAGGACATAATCATGGATTAGAAGTCTGGAGAGCTGAATTCTTTTTTTGTGTGTGTGACAGAGTCTCACTCTGTTGCCCAGGCTGGAGTATATTGGTGTGATCTCGGCTCACTGCAGCCTCGACCTCCCAGGTTCAAGTGATTCTCCTGCCTCAGCCTCCCAATAAGCTAGGATTACAGGTGCCCACCACCAGGCCTAGCCAATTTTTGTATTATTAGTAGAGACGGGGTTTCACCATGTTGGCCAGGCTGGTCTCGAACTCCTTTCTTCAGGTGATCTGCCTGCCTCAGCCTCCCAAAGTGCTGCGATTATAGGCTTGAACCACCATGCCCAGCCCAAGAGCTGAACTCTTACTGTGACTTAATATGTAACTTTGGGCAAGTCACTTAACTTCTCAGGACCAAATTTTCCCCTATAAAATTGATGATGAGGAGGAGGGGTTGGATGAGGTGATACCAAGGTGCTTTCCTGGTCTGCGTTTAGGAGGTAAGTTTAATAATTTGTCCTATAAGAATTTGTATTCACTTGCCAAAACAACTTTTTTTTTTTTTTTTTGAGACAGAGTTTGGCTCTTCTTGGCCAGGCTGGAGTGCAATGGCATGATCTAGGCTCACCACAACGTCCACCTCCTGGGTTTCAAGCAGTTCTCCTGCCTCAACCTCCTGAGTAGCTGGTATTACAGCATGCACCACCATGCCAGCTCATTTTGTATTTTTAGTTGAGATGGGGTTTTTCCATGTTGGTCTCGAATTAGCAACTTTAGGTGATCCACCCACCTCTGCCTCCCAAAGTGCTGGGATTACAGGCATGAGCCACCGTGCCCAGCCCAAAACATCTACTTCTTGATCTCATTCACTGATTTGATTTTTTTTAACTTCATGAGTACAACTGAATAATCAAAAGAAGTACAGAATCAATAGAAACGTTATTGGTCTGCCTTGAGAAAAATTATTTAAATAAATATATTCATCCTATATCCCCTTTCTGTTTGTTGCTTTTTTCTTCCCCTAGGCATAATGTCAAGTGGAAATGATCGGCAATCAGAGGCTCTTAGCAAACCCACTTTCAGTGAGGAACAAGCTTCTGCGCTAATGGAGTCAGTGTTCGGGCTGAATGTTTCCAAGGTCCAGCCACTTCCTAGCTATGACGACCAAAACTTTCATGTCTACGTCACAAAAACCAAAGACGGCCCAACTGAATACGTCCTCAAAATAAGCAACACCGAGACTAGCAAAAATCCAGACCTGATTGAAGTGCAGAATCACATCATCATGTTTCTGAAAGCAGCTGGATTTCCAACAGCCTCTGTGTGTCGCACTAAAGGAGACAACACAACTTCACTTGTGTCTGTTGGTAAGAGACGACCTATCATCTCCTGTCCATACACCACCGCATTTGGCCACAAGTAGAACTATGGAGAGCAGATTCATAATTTCAAGTGTAGATGTGGTTGTTATTATTTTTTCAGCAACCTCAATAGCACACCTTTATAAGTGGTTAGTTTTTCAGTATTAGGAGAAGCCACAGCATCATCAAAGTGGTGACTGGTCCTCTGATTGAGTAGTGGTTAGAGCCCAATGTGGCGTAAGTTTTCTGTTTAGAAAGGCCCTGACGGTCACTAAGGGGACCTGTGGAAATCGGGGGAACATTTTTTTGTTTTGCTTTTTGTTTGTTTTGTTGGTGGTGGTTTTGGGGGGTTTTCTTTTTGTTTTTTTGTTTTGTTTTGTTTTTTGAGACAGCGTCTCACTCTATCACCCAGACTGGAGTGCAGTGGCATAGTCACAGCTCACTGCAACCTTGACCTCCTGAGCTCAGGTGATCCTCCCACTTCAGCCTCCTGAGTAGCTGGGACTACAGGCACACACCACCATGCCCAGCTAATTTTGTAGTGTTTTTGTAGAGACGGGGTTTCGCCATGTTGCTATGGCTGGTCTTGAACTCCTGGCCTCAAGTGATCTGCCTGCTTCCCAAAGTGCTGGGATTACAGGCATGAGTCACCATGCCTGGCCTGTTTTTATTTAAAAAAAATAAAAAAATAAAAAATAAAAATAAAATATTTTTATTACTTAAAGAAGCTATACATTCTAGTGCTGTGGTATAGTAAAAATGGTATAATACTAGAAATCAAGAATTTTAGATTTTAGCTTTGTCGTTACTGTATATGTGACCTTCGACACATACACCACTTAAATCCCTAAGGCCACCAGTCCACATCTGTGAGACAGTCCCTTTCACCTTTAAATACCAAAATGCTAAGATGTGCCAAATTCAGCTCTTTAAACAGCAGGCTAAAAATCAATTTCTTGAAGTTTTTTAAAGGTTTGAAATCTTGATTTTCTTTTTCTCTCTTCATTGTTCACCATTCTTTCTTAATTTGCATTGCCGTAAACACCTGAGGCCCACTGTGGTCTCTGAATCGTAGTTATTGTCCTGTGTTGCAAATACAGGCTGTCCTGCAATTTACCCCTGAAGAAGCCTGATTCTGGAAGTCATTTATTTGTACCTCACTTCCCTCAACTGTGAACTTATAAAAGAGTATGTATTTTTGCATTCACTTACCACACTAGGTAATTTTTGTGTAGAGCTAAGGCCAGCAGAGTTAGGGCTATAATTTTGTTGGTATGCAAATGGCCAATTCCAATGTTTTTAAGATTTGTGTATCGTACCTTCTCACTTGATCTGCTCAACTCTGCCTCATAGAATCCTGCCGAGTTGTTAGCACATTTTTTTGGTTTGTTTTTTAATTTCGGTTCTTTTCAGTAATACTTGCAAAGGCAGAATAGCTTCTAATTCTATTACATCTAATTATCTATTTGTCTATATATTTAGAATAATTGACAGGATATTTCATTTCATCCATTTAGATAGTGGCTCTGAAGTCAAAAGCTACTTGGTGAGGCTGCTGACTTACCTCCCAGGAAGACCCATCGCTGAGATTCCCATCAGCCCCCAGCTGTTGTATGAAATTGGAAAGCTAGCTGCCAACTTGGATAAGACACTGGAAGTAAGATTTGGGGTTTTATTTTATTCTAAGGGATATTGGTTGGTTTGTTATTTTATTTGTAAATTAAACAGAATCAGATTCTCTTTTTATGTATGGTGCTACCTAAGGTACGTTATGAAGGGAATGGAGTTTCAGAATGTATAAATTTTATAACAGTAAGGCTAACTTCTGCCTAATTCTTACTGGTATGGACTGGGTGCAGTGGTCCACACCTGTAATCTCAGCACTTTGGGAGGCTGAAGCAGAGGGATCACTTGAGGCCAGGAGTTTGAGACCAGCCTGGCCAACATAGTGAAACCTTGTCTCTTCTAAAAAATACAGAAATTCAGGGCATGGTGGCATGTGCCTGTAGTCTCAGCTACTCGGGAGACTGAGGCAGGAGAATTGTTTGAGCCCAGGAGGTAGAGGTTACAGTGAGCTGAGGTCGTGCCACTACACTCCAGTCTGCACAACAGAGCAACACTGTCTCCAAAACTTTTCTTAGTTAAAAAAAAAAATGAATCTTACTAATGTATTGGAAAGATTACCTACATTTTTAGAAATTCATTATATTCTTTATGCTGCTCACTGAAAACAGTCAATATTCACCAATGAAACCTGAAGATTTCATCCAGACATAGTATAATCAGCTGGAGCTCCATATGAAGCAATAGCTAAGTTGCAAATGAATTAATAACATATGTCAAGGATGTTTTTGTCCTATAGAAACAATATAGTTTATGACAGGTACCTTTTAGACCTGCCTATAAAACGTCTTCATTTATTCAATAAATATTGTGAGTACCTTTAATGTTATTTTTTAAATCATAGGAAAAAGGAAATGTATTTACTATTTATTAAGTGGAAATGGATCATCATAAAGGTCTTCACTGTCATCCTCACTTTGAGTGGGCTGAGGAGGAGGAAGAGAAGGGGTTGGTCTTTTATTTATTTATTTATTTTTTGTGACAGGGTCTCACTCTGTCTCCCAGGCTGGAATGCAGTGGTACAGTCACAGCTTAATGCAGCCTTAACTTCCCAGGCTTAACCAATCCTCCCACCTCAGCCTCCCAGGTAGCTGGGACTACAGAAGAGTGCCACCACACCTACCTAATTTTTATATTTTTTGTAGAGACTGGGTTTCAGCATGTTGCCCAGGCTGGTCTCAAACTTTTGAGTGCAAGCAATCTTCCCGCCTTCGCTTCCCAAAGTGCTAGGACTACAGGCATGAGCTACCCCATGCCTAGCCAGGGGTTTGGTCTTTGTATTAGGCCATTCTCACGCTGCTATAAAGAAATACCTGAGGCCGGGCACAGTGGCTCACGCCTGTCATCCCAGCACTTTGGGAGGCTGAGGTGGGTGGATCACCTGAGGTCAGGAGTTCAAGACTAGCCTGACCAACATGGAGAAACCACATCTCTACTAAAAATACAAAATTAGCCGGGCATGGTGTTGCATGCCTGTAATCCCAGCTAACTCTGGAGGCTGAGGCAGGAGAATTGCTTGAATCCGGGGGGCAGAGGTTGCAGTGAGCGGCGATCACACCATTGCACTCCAGCCTGGGCAACAAGAGTGAAACTGCATCTAAAAAAAAAAAAGAAAAAGAAAAAGAAATACCTGAGACTGGGTAATTTATAAAGAAAAGAGTTTAGGCCATGTGTGGTGGCTCACGCCCTTAATCCCTGCACTTTGGGAGGCCAAAGCAGGAGGATCACTTGAGGCCAGGAGTTTGGGACCAGCCTAGGCAACATGGTGAAACCTGTCTTTACTAAAAATACAAAAAGTTATCTTGGTGTGGCAGTGCTTGCCACTTGGGAGGCTGAGGTGGGAGGGAGGATCACCTGAGCCCAGGAGGTTGAGGCTGCAGTGAGTTGTCATCGCGCCACTGTACTCCAGCCGGGGTGACAGAGCAAGACCCTGTCTCAAAAAAAAGAAAGAAAAAAAGAAAACATTGCTCCACTTTTGCTTGCATTATTTCTCTTTTCTTTTTTCTGTTCCAGACAGCATTTCCATCTGTTGCCCAGGCTGGAGTGCGTGACCTCTGCTTCCCTGGGCTCACTGCTTGCATTATTTCTAACAGGAAATCTGCCATCAGATTTTTCCTCTGAATATACTAAGTCTTTTGTATATGTGTGGCTGCTTTTAAGACTTTCTCTTGAGGCTGGGTGCAGTGGCTCATGCCTCTAATCCCAGCACTTTGGAAGGCTGAGACGGGCAGATCACTTGAGGTCAGGAGTTCAAGACCAGCCTGGCCGACATGAAAAACCCCATCTCTACTAAAATACAAAAATTAGCTGGGCATGGTGGTACATGCCTGTAGTCCCAGCTACTTTGGAGGCTGAGGCAGGAGAATCACTTGAACTCAGGAGGCGGAGGTTGCAGTGAGCTGAGATCGCACCACTGGTCAACAGAACAAGACTCCATCTCAAAAAACAAATCTCTTTATCTCTAGTTTTGAGCAGTTGATAAGGTGTGACTTTGTATAGTTTTCTTTATGTTTCTTATGCTTGGGATTCCTAGGATTCCTTGAGTGGATGTAGTGAAGTTACTTGGAAGCAATTTGATCCTTTGGGGTCGTGCTTTTACTACTTGATAGATGGGACCGAGGATCAATTTACTACTGATCCAAATCCTTCAGCGTCTTGTGAACTGTAAGGTTTTCCAGTGTGGATGGTAGGAACAGGCACTCTTCCTGGCCCTGTGCATGCCACGTACACTTCCCTCTAATCCTTTCAGGTGGCTCTCTCCCCAGTTTTGAGTAGTTTCCTCACATTTACACATGGATCAAGTACCAATCTGCTAAATTCTCAAGGGGGATGTAATGCAGCTCTCCCAACTCTGGTAATCTTTCGTGCAAACTCAAGCTGCCTTGGTCTCCCAGGACTCTCAGCTCTACCTCCTCAACTCAGAGTCCTCTGAGCGCCATCTGGGTCTTCCCTGTCTGCACTGCGTCCTCTGTCAAGGCAGTGAGCTTGGGTGAACTCCCCTTATTTTTTTATTTTTTGAGACAAGGTCTTACTCTGTCGCCCAGGCTGGAGTGCAGTGGCACAATCTCAGCTCATTGCAACCTCTACCTCCCAGGCCCAAGTGATTCTGCTGCCTCAGCCTCCTGAGTAGCTAGGATTACAGGCACGCACCACCACCACACAGCTAAAATTTTTTGTATTTTTAGTAGAGACAAGGTTTCACCACATTGGCCAGGCTGGTTTTGAACTCCTGACCTCAAATGATCCACCCGCCTCAGCCTCCCAAAGTGCTGGGATTATGGCATGAGCTACTGCACCTGGGCCGCTTGTTTGTTTTCATTTTCTCAGGGATCACTGTTTTTCATTCCCCAACGTCTAATAACTTGAAAACCAATGTTTAATGTATTTTGCCTACTGTTTTTGCTTTTTCTGGCAGGAGGGTAAACCTCCTATTACACCCCTCTTGGCCAAAAACTGAAGACCATCTTGCAGTGTAAATAGTATTCATTTACCCTTAGAGCCTCAAATAGAAATACTGTAACCTTTTTTTCTGATTAAAAAATCCTTCTGTGATTCATTATTTAAAGAAAACCAGATAAAAATACAAAGAAAAATTAAGTTGCCAGTAATCTCATCCTCCAGAGATGACATTCTCTGACCCATTTATCCATGTGCCATACTATTCTACAGCCCCAGGGGCATACTTGGTGCCCAGCAAATGTTTATAAACCCACCGACCTTTTCCTATACTTAACAATAATCACCATTTTATATTTTACTCTATTCATTTATTCAACAAATATTTATTGAGCTTCTGCAAGGGCTTGGGTGGTAAACATTTTAAGCATTTCAGTTGAAATAGTTTTCAATTAAGTTTGAGCAAATCCTTTGGTGGATTTGCATTACAATGTTCGTTTGTTCATATTAATATAATTTGGATTTAAATAGTTACAATTAAATTTATTTTTAGGAAATTTTCTTCACATATTAATTTTATTTATTTATTTATTTTTATTTATTTTTGAGATGGAGTCTTGCCCTGTTGGCAGCTGGAGTGCCGTAGCGCGATCTCGGCTCACCGCAACCTCTGCCTCGTGGGTTCAAGTGATTCTCCTGCCTCAGCCTCCTGAGTAGCTGGGACTGCAGGTGTGCACCACCACGTCCAGCTAATTATTTTTGTATTTTTAGTAGAGACGGGCACCATGTTGGCCAGGATGGTGTCGATCTCATGACCTTGTGGTCTGCCTGCTTTGGCCTCCTAAAGTGCTGGGATTACAGGTGTGAACCACTGCGCCTGGCCCGCATGTTAATTTTATTTAGAAAAACCTTTGAACTGGGCCAGGCACGGTGGCTCATGCCTATAATCGCAGCACTTTGAGAAACCAAGGTAGGCAGATAACTTGCAGTCAGGAGTTTGAGACCAGCCTAGCCAACATAGTGAAACCCCATCTCTATTAAAAACACAAAAATTATCAGGGCGTGGTGGCAGGCACCTGTAATCCCAGCTACTTGGGAGGCTGAGGCAAGAAGAATCACTTGAACCCAGGAGGCGGAGGTTGCAGTGAGGCAAGATCATGCCACTGCATCCAGCCTGGGCAAAAGAGCAAGACTCCATCTCAAAAGAAACAGACAAAAACTTTGAAGTGATTGTAGTGTTCAATAAAGTCTGTCCACCTTAAACCTACTAAATGAGCTGTTTAAATTACTGTCTGTTACATAATAGTTTTCCTTTACCAGCCACCTTTCCTTCTGCCCTGTGGGCTTCATTCATATGCCTACGGCCACTGAACTTTCAACTTTTCCTGCTATATTCTGAAAAGTAATACTGTTTTCAGAGGGAAATAGCACCACATCATTGCTGACAGTCAGTTGGTTCTGCTGTGCATTTAGCCATCGGCTGCTCTGCTATGCAACTTATTTTAAGTTGTCTTACAGAGGACAAGGGAGCTCTAGAGGGAACCAAGCATTCTTCACTTGGCATCACAGTGCATTTTATCATGCATTATTCCTGTTGCTCATCCCCTCACCCAGTCTCACCCCATGCCTTTGCAGGAGCTAAGTCCTTAGTTTTTCTCTAAGTACTAAGAACTGTAGAGTCTATAAAAGATAACACGCAAGTTTAGTATTTTAGTCATGTAGGCAGGACCAAAGCTGTGGCCGCTCTGCTGGGGACATGGTTGGGCTATTGAAGCTTCCAGCAGTTGGTCAGGCAGGCCTGTGGGATCCCAGGTAGGCAGGAGTTCTGGGGATTGTAGGCACCAGAACCGAGGAGTTCACAAGTGAAGGGACCAACTCGTACTGGAATTTGGTTGTTTGGTTTGCAGATGGGCTGGAAGTCAATCTCAGGAGATTTCATTAATTATAAAAAAGAAAAATATATAGGACAGGCTTCTGAGTATGATTGTGGTCAGAGCTTTGTACTAGAGGAAACAAGATGCATGGGAAATGGAAGCTGGGGCATGGGGTAGAGAATGAGGAAGTTATTAGGTTGGTGCAAAAGTAATTGCGGTGTTGCCATTACTTTTCATTGCAACACCACAATTACTTTTGCACCAACCTAATGAGAAGAGGAGGGCTAAGATAGGCTAATAAAGAGTGCTGATTAAGTTATCAAGAATTCAGGTTGGTGTAGCAAGGAGCCAAGTGGATAGAAAGGCCAGAGGAGTCTGGCAGATTAAGGACAACACTGATTTTAACAAACATGTAGTGAGCCACTATATGTGTGAAGTTTTCATTTCATGTCTTGGTTAATCCACAATTGATTGTAAAGTTGGTAACTGATAGCTTGACTTTGCTGCTAAGGAAATCAAGATCTGGGATATTAAGTGGTAGAGCCCGTTGAAACCTACATCTGTCTGACTCAACCCCAGTATTCTTCTCAGTACCTGATACTAGAGCTGAGAAGTCTATGGCTGCATGGGACAATCGTGCCACTATTCCAGAAGCTGACTCAGAGCCTTCCCTGAGTAGAATGTCGCTCCACTGGAACCTCAACTGGAATACTATATTTTATTTTCTATGTTGCCCAGGGTAATCTTGAACTCCTGAGGTCAAGTGATCCTCTCTCTGCAGCCTCCCAATTAGTTGGGATTATAGACATGAGCCATGACACCCAGCTATTCTACTTTCTTTAAAAATAAAAGTAGGCTGGGCACAATGGCTCACGCCTATAATCCCAGCACTTTGGGAGGCCGAGGCAGGTGGATCATGAGGTCAGGAGTTCAAGACCAGACTATGGCCAACATAGTGAAACCCCATCTCTACAAAAAATACAAAAAATTAGCGGGGTGTGGTAGCAGGCGCCTGTAATACCAGCTACTTGGGAGGCTGAGGCAGGAGAATCGCTTGAACCCAGGTGGCAGAGGTTGCTGTGAGCTGAGATCACGCCATTGCACTCCAGCCCGGCGACAGTGCGAGACTCCGTCTCAAAAAAAAAAAAGTAATAAATATGCATAGTTAAAATTTCAGACAGTACTGAAAGGTATAAAATGAATAGTTTTTCTCTCCACCATTATCTCCAGTCCTCCACAATGCCACTTCCCAAAAGTAACAGCTCCTAACAGTGTATTTTCAGTGCTTACTATGCAGAGTGTTTTTGTGATCTGCATTGGCACTTAACACACAGGATGTAAAAGGTACAAAAGAGAAGACTCCGGTTCCAGACCAGCCTGGCCAACATGGTGAAATTCCATCTCTACTAAAAAAAATGTTTAAAAATTAGCTGGGCATGGTAGTTGCGCATTTAATCTCAGCTACTCAGGAGGCTGAGGCAGGAGAATCGCTTGAACCTGGGAGACGGAAGTTGCAACGAGCTGAGATCACACCATTGTACTCCAGCCTGGGTAACAGAGCAAGACTCCATCTCAAAAAAAAAAAAAAGAGAGAGAGAGAGATAAGACTCCAAAGCCAGGTGGAGTAGCTCACACCTGTAATCTCAACACTTTAAGAGGCTGAAGGGGTGCATCACTTGAGGCCAGGAGTTTGGGACTAGCCTGGCCAACATGATGAAACCCCGTCTCTACTGAAAATACTAAAAAATTAACCGGGCATGGTGACACATGCCTGAAATTTCAGCTACTTGGGAGGCTGAGGCATGAGAATCACTTAAACCCGGGTGGCAGAGGTTGCAGTGAGCTATTACACATCTGCACTCCAGCCTGGGCAACAGACTTAGACTCTGTCTCAAAAAAAAAAAAAAAAAAAAAGGGAGAGAGGGAGAGGACTGCAAAGGAGCAGGAGTGGTATCCTCAAAAATGTGGAGGACTAATCCGGTTCCAGATGGCCCCAGGAGTCACAGCTGGAACCAGTGGCATGGATACTATTAGAGAGGCAGAGGCAGATTTTAACTCCACAAAAGGAAAAACGCAAAGCCATCTCCATGAGGGTAAAAAGTACCTCCCATGGGAAGTGTGTTAGTCCATTCTCGAATTGCTATAAAGAAATGCCTGAGACTGGATAATCTATAAAGAAAACAGGTTTAATTGGCTTATGGTTCTGCAGGCTGTACAGGTAGCATAGTGGCTTCCGCTTCTGAGGAGGCCTCGGGAAGCTTGCAGTCATGGCAGAGGGCAAAGTGGGAGCAGGTGTCTTACCCGGCAGGGGCAGGAGCAAGACAGAGCAAGGTGGAGGTGCTGCACACTTTTAAACAACAGCTTTCATGAGAACAAACTCACTGTCACGAGAGCAGTCTCAAGAGGATGGGGCTAAACCATTCGTGAGAAACCACCCCCATGATCCAATCACCTCCTACCAGGCCCCACCTCCAATATTGGGCATTACAGTTTGGCATGAGATTTGGTGGAGAACACAGAGCCAAACCATATCATTCCGTCCTTGGCCTCCCAAATGTCATGTCCTTCTCACAATGCAAAATACAATCATCCTTTCTCAATAGTCCCTCCAAATTTTAACTCATTCTAACATTAACTCAAAAGCCCACAGTCCAAAATCTCATCTGAGACAAGGCAAGTCCCTTCTGCCTATGAGCCTATAACATCAAAAACAAGTTGTTTACTTCTAAGATAAAATGGGAGTGTAGGCATTAGGTATACACTCCTATTCCAAAAGGGAGAAATCAGCCAAAAGGAAGGGACTACAGGCCTCATGCAAGTCCAGAACCCAGCAGGGCAGTCATTAAACCTTAAAGCTCCAAAATAATCTCCTTTGACACCATGTCCCACATCTAAGGCACACTGATGCAAGGGGTAGGCTCCTAAGGCCTGGGGCAGGCCCAACCCTGTTGCTTTGCAAGGTTCAGCCCCTGTGGCTGCTCTCAAGGGCTGGTAATGAGTGATTGTGGCTTTTCCAGGGGTAGGGTGCAAACTGTTAGTGGATCTGCCATTCTCCGGACTAGAGGATGATGGCCCTCTTCTCACAGCTTCACTAGGCAGTACCCCAGTGGGGACTCTGTGTGGGGGCTCCAAGCCCACATTTCTCCTCCACACTGCCCTAGTAGAAGTTCTCCATAAGGGCTCCTCTCTTGCAGCAGGTTTCTGCCTGAGCATCCAGGCTTTCCATACATCCTCTGAAATCTACGTAGAGGCTCCTAAGCCTCAGCTTTTAAACTCTGTGCACCCACAGGCTTAACACCACGTGGAAGCCACCAAGGCTTCTAAGCTTGCACTTTCTAAAGTGGTTGTCTAAGCTGTACTTGTACCATAACCCTTTGATCCATGGCTGGAGCTGGCACAACTGGAATGGGGGGAGCAATATCCCAAGGTTGTGTAAGGCAGCAGGGCCAGGCCCATAAAACCATCCTGTCCTCCTAGCCCTCCAGGACACAAGTCTCTGAAATGACTTCAAGACCTTTTCCCCATTGTCTTGGCTATTAGCACTTGGCTCCTTTTTACTTATGCAAATTTCTGCAGCCTTCTTGAGGTCAGGAGTTCGAGATCAGCCTGGCCAATGTGGTAAAACTCATCTCTACTAAAATTACAAAAATTAGCCAGGTGTGATGGCAGGTACCTGTAATCCCAGCTACTCAGGTGGCTGAGGCAGGAGTATCGCTTGAACCTGGGAGGCAGAGGTTGCAGTGAGCCAAGATCGTGCCACTGCACTCCAGCCTGGGCAACAGAGAGAGACTCCATCTCAAAAAACAAAACAAAACAAAACAAAACAAAAAACCCAGATCTCATAAGAACTCTCTCACTATCACAAGAACAGCACAAGAAGATAGTGCTAAACCGTTCATAAGAAACCACCCCTATGATCCAGTCACCTCTCACCAGGCCCCACCTCTGATACTGGGGATTACAGTTCAACATGAGATTTGGTGGGGACACATACCCAAACAATATCGGTGAGTATTGAAATCCATTTAGAGGAACTTTTAAAAGAAACAGAATATATTTATTTATTTTATTATTTATTTATTTATTGAGACAGAATCTCACTGTGTCACCCAGGCTGGAGTGCAGTGGCGCAATCTTGGCTCACTGCAACCTCTGCCTCCCGGGTTCAAGCGATTCTCCTGCCTCAGCCTCCCAAGTAGTCTGGGCCTACAGGCACCCACCACCATGCCCAGCTAATTGTGTGTATTATTAGTATAGAGGGGTTTCACCATGTTGGCCAGTCTGGTCTCGAACTCCTGACCTCAAATGATCCACCCACCTCAGCCTCCCAAAGTACTGGGATTACAGGCATGAGCCACCATGCCCAGCCAGAATATAATTTTTAAAAACACCAGAATATGTCACATGTAATAGTCTAAGTATTGTTTATTGGGACTTTTTTCTTTATATGTCTGTGTGCCTGTATACTGGGGTTATGATGTAAAATATAATTCTTACTGCAAGTCATGGTCAAAAAAGTTTGAAACATACATCACTGGATGAGCATCAAGGCACCTTCCAGCACCCACTTTGTGAAAGAGGTCTGAATTGTGAGTCAGAAGATCTAGGTCCTCCCTCAGCCTTGTAATAAGTCGTTATCCCTCTGCGAACCTCAGTTTCCCCATTCATGCAATGATAGTGAAAATTATTTACAACTTTAGAGTGGTCAAAGTCTAAAGGCCTTCCAATTCCAGAATTTTGTATTCTAAGAACATCCTTTAATTCAGCAAATACTGCTCGAGCAGGGCTTTCAATGTACCAGGCACTGTTCTAGGTGTGGGGATACAGGAGTGAACAAAACAGACAAAAAACAGCCCTACCCCTCACGGAGCTTATATTCTAATGAGGGTAGACAGTAAAATAAGTTGAACTATGACAAATGTTAGCAAAACATTTGAAAATTGATAAAAAGAAAAACTGGCCGGGCGCAGTGGCTCACACCTATAATCCCAGCGCTTTGGGGGGCCGAGGCGGGTGGATCACAAGGTCAAGAGATCGAGACCATCCTGGTCAACATGGTGAAACTCTGTCTCTACTAAAAATACAAAAATTAGCTGGGCATGGTGGCGCACGCTTGTAGTCCCAGGTACTCGGGAAGCTGAGGCAGGAGAATTGCTTGAACCCAGGAGGCGGAGGTTGCGGTGAGCCGAGGTCGCGCCATTGCACTCCAGCTTGGGTAACAAGAGCGAAACTCCGTCTCAAAAAAAAAAAAAAAAGAAGAAGAAGAAGAAAAACTAAGCAGAGACAACAGGTACAAAATATCAGAGAGAAGAATGAAATTCTAGACGGTGGTCAGGACATTCTCACAGAGAAGGTGTTTTTTGAGTAAAGAGCTGGCAAAAATGAGGGCACTAACCATGTGGATATCTGGCCAAGGGCATCCCCAAAAAAGGAAACAGCGAAAGCAAAAGGCTGTGAGGTGGGAACATGCCTGACATGTTCCTAGAACAGCAGGGAGGCCAGGGTAGTTGGAGTAGGGGGGCAAAGGCAGTAGAAGATGAAGTCAGAGAGGTAACAAGGGGCATGGGTGAGAACAGAGTTCTTTAGAGCTGCCTCCCATTTCTTATGTAAGCTGTGGGCAATAATGCCTATCTTCACATTATTATGAGGATCAAGTGAGCTGGGAATGTGCTCCCAAAACTGAGAGATCCTGCACAGCTATGAAGGGCTTACTGTTTTGTGAATTAAAGTAAATGGGGCAAGTCAATCACCATGAGACAATGCCAGTTCTCTCTCTCAGAGACTCCCTGGCCAGTGTAGAGCAGGTTGTCTTCTGAAACAGCAGATCTCCCATGATAGTGAGTTCTACAAGATCTGGTTGATTAAAAATGTGCAGCACTGGCTGGACGTAGTGTCTCACACCTATAATCCCAACACTTTGGAAGGCCCAGCTGGGTGGATCACCTGAAGTCAGAAGATAGAGACCAGCCCAGCCAACATGGTGAAACCCTATCTCTACTAAAAATACACAAAAAAATTACCCAGGCATAGTGATGCATGCCTGTGATCCCAGCTACTCAGGAGGCTGAGGCAGGAGAATCACTTGAACCCAGGAGGTGGAGGTTGCGGTGAGCCAAGATCACACTACTGCACTCCAGCCTGGGCAACAGAGTAAGACTCCATCTCAAAAAATAAAAAAATTAAAAAAAGTGTGCAGTACCTCCCACCTGTCTGAGCAGTGGTTGCTCTGTCAAGAGACTAAGAATATCTTGCTTTCAATTTAGAAATTCCATCACCCAAAGCTAAGTAGTCTTCATCGGGAGAACTTCATCTGGAATCTGAAAAATGTTCCTCTTCTGGAGAAATACCTGTATGCCCTGGGCCAGAATCGAAACCGAGAGATTGTCGAGCAGGTCATTCATCTGTTCAAGGAGGAAGTAATGACCAAATTAAGTCATTTTCGAGAATGTGAGTATTCTCCTAATTAAATATTTTTCTTGATATTTAAACTGTCAAATTTCACATCATCAGAAAAGTACGGAGGTACAATATAGCTTTATCAAATCTTAAAATTTTGCCATATTTGCTCCTATCCCTTTTTAAAGAATAATATTCTTACTTTCCTCAAAATTGCTACATTGAAGCCTCCTCTAAACTTTACATGAGTCTACCTCTCTTCTTCCCATTAAATTTGCACACTACATATGTATGATTTATAAATTATGTATAGTAAGGGTTTGTGCTTTTCAAACTTTCTATCAATGGTATCACACTGTGTATTATTATTCTGCAACCTGCTTTTTTATTCAACATGTTTTACAGATTGAGCCATATGAATATTTGTGGTTTTAGTTTAGTTTATTAGTTTAACTACTAAATAGTATTCCACAGTATGAATATGCCGTAATTTATTTGCATGTACTAAATTTTTTGGTCTATGCTCTTGTTAATGGAATTTTAGGTTGCTTCCCATTTCTTTGCTACATAAATAATGCTGCAATGAACACTCTAGTACAGGGGTCCCCAAACCCCAGGAACTGGGCTGCACAGCAGGAGGTGAGCAGCCAGCAAGCATTGCTGCCTGAGCTCCGCCTCCTGTCAGATCAGCAGCAGCATTAGATCCTCATAGGAGCACAAACCCTACTGTGACGTGCACATGCAAGGGATCTCAGTGAGAATCTAATGCCTGATGATCTGAGGTAGAATAGTTTTATCCCAAAACCATCGTTCCCCCGTCTCCTGTTCAGGGAAAATTGTCTTCCACGAAACCAGTCCCTGGTGCCAAAAAGGTTGGGAACCTCTGCTCTAGTATATATCTCCCTGTGTACACAGACAAGGGTTTCTCTAGGGTATATATCTAGATATAACCAGCCTTTTCATCCAGCATTAAGTACTGGTCAAAGGCAAGGAACCGGCTGGGCGTGGTGGTTCACGCCTATAATCCCAGCACTTTGGGAAGCCAAGGCAGGTGGATCCCTTGAGGTCGGGAGTCTGAGACCAGCCTGGCCAAGGTGATGAAACCTCATCTCTATTAAAAACACAAAAACTAGCTGGGCGTGGTGCCACGTGCCTGTAATCTCAGCTACTTGGGAGGCTGACAGAAGAATCCCTTGAACCCTGGAGGTGGAGGTTACAGTGAGCCGAGATTGTGCCACTGCACTCCAGCCTGGGCAATAGAGAAAAATCCATCTGAAAAAAAAAAAGGGGGCAAGGAACTGAAGGGCATTTCTAGCAAGGCCTAAGATAGGCCTTGGTGTTTACTTACTTTGTGTAAATGCAATATAAGGTGTAGTGTGAAAACAGTTGATTTTTTCCCCCTTCAAACCTGTGTTTCCCCCAGTCTTCTTCATCTCATTAAAATGGTGTCCACCATTCACCTAATTAATCTAGACAAAAAGTTAGGAGTCATCAGGATCCACTTTGTTCAATCTCTCACATCACAAATCCAATCGCATTGTATCCATTCTTACTTCATAGGAGATCCTATGATCTGGATGATTGCAGTGGTCGTGTAACTCCCTGCTCCTACTCTGCCTCTCTACAGTATATATTCACTTGTCTTCCCTTCTTTTTTTTTTTTTCTCAATACTGCTTTTGTAAGTTCTTCATGTCATTGCATATGGCTAGAGTTGGTTAACTTTTATAACTTTAAAATATTGTATTCACGAATATACCACACATTATTCTACTCTTAAAAGATACCTGGGTTGTTTCTTATTTGGGGCTATTAAGAACAGTGGTGCCGTGAACATGCTCGACTGTCCGTACACACGTTCATTAGTCTTTGAGTGTTTACCTTGGGGTAAGATTGCTAGGTCACAGGACATGTCCATATTCAACTTCACTGGATAATACCAACATTTTCAAAAGTGGTTCTGTGAATTTATACTACTGCTAGAGTAGGGTAAAAGTTTCCATTGTTCTACACCCCTGGTGTTGTCAAACTTTTAAAATTTTCTCAATCTGATTTGTACATAATAGTTTATCATTACATCATGGTTTTAAAATACATCTCCCTGGCAGGACACGGTGGCTCACACCTGTAATCCCAGCACTTTGGGAGCTGAGGCAGGAGGATCACCTGAGATCAGGAGTTCAAGATCAGCCTGACCAGCATGGTGAAACCCGTCTCTACTAAAAATACAAAAATTAGCCGGGCATGGTGGCTAACTCCTGTAATACCAGCTACTCAGGAGGCTGAGGCAGGAGAATTGCTTGAACCCAGGAGTCAGAGGTTGCGTGAGCCGAGATCCTGCCATTGCACTCCAGCCTGGGCAACAAGAGCGAAACTTCGTCTTAAAAAAAAATAAATTTCCCTATTTACTGGCCATTTGACATATATTCTTGAGGAGTGCCAAATCAAGTCTTTGGCCTGTTTCTCTATTGAAGATTTTTTTTTTCTCATTGATTTGTAGAAGTGCTAAATATATTCTGGATATGAGTCCTTTGCTAGTTATATGTGTTACAAACATTCTGTCCTATTCTGTGGCTTTTCATGGTATGGTATGTTTGGATGTATAATTTTAAATGTTATTTTTTCTTTTTGGGGCAGAGTCTTGCTCTGTCACCCAGGCTGGAGCGCAGTGGTGCAATCACAGCTCACTGCAGCAGCCTCCACCTCCCGGGCCCAAGAGATCCTCCCACCTCAGCCTCCCAAGCAGCTGGGACTACCGCCATGCACCATCACACATGGCGAATATTTTTATTTTTATAGAGATAGCGTCTCTCTATGTTGTTCAGACTGATCTCAAACTCCTGGGCTCAAGCAATCCTGCTGCCTTGGCTTCCCAAAGCACTGAGATTACATGAGCAACCACACCAGGCCCCTGTTATTATTTTTTATAGCTTTATTGAGATGTAATTCACACACCATGAAATTCACCCAGCCTTCCTTCCTCCCTCCCTCCTCCCTCTCTGTCTCTCTTTCTTTCACTGGAGTCTCGCTTTGTCACCCTGGCTGGAGTGCAGTGGTACGATCTCTGCTCACTGCAACCTTCACTTCCTGGGTTCAAGTGATTCTGCTGCCTCAGCCACCCAAGTAGCTGTGACAACAGGCGTGTGCCACCATGCCTGGCTACTTTTTTTGTACTATTACTCATGGGTATTTAGAAATATAAATCCTGTTCCCCAAATATGATGAACATTTTTGGTTATATTTTATTGTTGACTCCTGCTGTAATTACACTATGATTAGTGAACGTACTTTATATTAGTGCTGTCCAGTAGGATTTTCTTCAATGAAGGAAATGTTGTACATTTGTGTTGTTCAATTCAATAGCTCCTATGTGGCTATGAGCATTTGAAATGTGGCTAGTGCTACTAAGGAATAGGACTTCCAATTTTATTTAATCTTACTGAGTTAACATTTTTTTTTGTAGCTGACGATGGGCATGCATCACCATGCCCAGCAAATGTTTTATTTTTTTGTAGAGATGGAGTCTCACTGTGTTGCAGGCTTGTCTCAAACTCCTGGGTGCAAGCGATTTTCCCACATCAGCCTCTGAAAGTGCTGGGATTACAGGCATAAGCCAATGCACCCAGCTTGAATCCTTTTTTTTTTTTTTTAAGACAGAGTCTCACTCTGTTGCCCAGGCTGGAGTGCAGTTGGCATGATCTCCGCTCACTGCAACCTCCGCCTCCTGGGTTCAAGTGATTCTCATGCCTCAGCCTCCCTAGTAGCTGGGATTATAGGCATGAGCCACTGTGCCCAGCCAAATTTTCCCTTATATATTTTTGAGTCAATTGTATAATATATCCCAATTTCAGAAATATGTAGTTTAAAATCTATGATGTACAATATTACTATGTGCCGATTTACACACTCCTAAATCATGTAGAAGTCAGCATTATATTTAAAAGTTAGAATTATATATCTTATATCATGTGTGACTCAGGGCTTCACTGCTCATGGACACTTAACATCTCCTACTAATCCTTAGTCGGTGGCTTAAATCAGTGCTTCTTCGACTATCTATGGTAAAAGACAAGTGTAGGGTTTTTTCCCCAACCCATTACAGTCTGGCATATGGTCCTACTGTGCATGATTAGCTTACGGTTCATGCCACATGCAGCTAACCACGGGAGTTTGACAAAAGTTGAACTACTGTACTCTTTGTTCAATGAGACAAGGCCACTGATCACACTCTTGGATGTCGTATCACTGTAAAATTTTCTAAACACTCTTCACTCTGTTCTTACCTCATGCGGACTGTAGAGCAGCACTGGCCACAGACCCCAGCAGTCAGTACTTTGCATAGTACTGACTTAAAATATCACCACTTATTTCAATAACTAAAAAATAGGAAATTTAGAATTACCATGTAATCAGAAAGTTTTGTTGAAAATCCTAGGTGAGGCCGGTCATGGCGGCTTAGGCCTGTAATCCCCACACTTTGGGAGGCTGAGGCGGGTAGATCATTTGAGGTCAGGAGTTCAAGACCAGCCTGGCCAACATGGTGAAACTCCTAAACTTGTATTTTGTCTCTACTGAAAATACAAAAATCAGCTGGGTGTGGTGGGTACACACCTGTAATCCAGCTACTCAGGAGGCTGAGTCAGGGGAATTGCTTGAACCCAGGAGACAGAGGTTGCAGTGAGCCAAGACTGTGCCACAGTACTCCAGCTGGGCAACAGAGTGAGACTCTGTCTAAAAAAATAAAAAAATAAAATAAAATCCTAGATGAAAATAAAGGTAAATCTGGTCAATTCTAGGACTCTTTGCTTCTTCTAATAACATGAATATGTTTCTATTCTTTTTAAACATTTCTGGATGTGAGCAGCTCTTTTCACTTTACTCTTCAAATAGCCAAAATCAGGTATTTGCAGTGACTGCAGTCTACATCTTCTGGCCTTGTATTGATGAGAAGCAAAACCAAAACAATCCCAAATTAACTGCTTTATTCTTTTCAGAGGAAATTATTTTATTTCAAGAAAAATAGGGCCTGGCCCTTTATCTCTGACTGCTTATCAAATTTTCTGAATGGTTTTGCGTATGAAAGAGAAATGGAAGGGGAATAAACTGGGATAGTCAATAACTGTTTTTACATGGTTTTTTTTACTTTCAGGCATCAAT
This sequence comes from Cacajao melanocephalus, assembly GCA_963573385.1. NCBI lineage: Eukaryota > Metazoa > Chordata > Mammalia > Primates > Pitheciidae > Cacajao > Cacajao melanocephalus. Next base: position 2,010 of record CAUYLG010010458.1, on the reverse strand, counting down.
CATGGAGATCTTAATGACCACAATATTTTAACAGACTCCAGCAAGTCAGCCTCTGGAGATGCTGAATATCAGGTGTCTGGGATTTTAGACTTCGATGACATGAGCTACGGCTACTATGTGTTTGAAGTGGCAATTACCATCATGTACATGATGATTGAAAGCAAGAATCCTATACAAGTAGGAGGTCATGTCCTTGCAGGGTTTGAAAGTGTCACCCCACTTACAGCTGTAGAGAGGAGTGCTTTGTTTTTACTTGTATGCAGTCGTTTTTGTCAGTCGCTTGTCATGGCCGCATACTCTTGCCAGCTACACCCAGAGAACAAAGACTATCTCATGGTTACTGGAAAAACTGGCTGGAAACACTTACAGCAAATGTTTGACATGGGTCAGAAAGCTGTAGAAGAAATCTGGTTTGAAACCGCCAAATCCTATGAATCTGGGATCTCCATGTGACTGAGATCTCCAGGTGACTAAAAGTTCACTCTAACTCGGGTAATTAAAATAGGACCAAATCAAATATTAGGAAGGATTTTGCTGCATAGTTAAAAATCAGTTGATGGAATGGATCAATTCTGACTAAGGGCACATGAAATCCCTAAGATCTTCAAGCAATCTCATGACGGTTTTTTAAAACTCACAAAAGTACCACGAGCAAGCATATTTTTCTGAGAGTCTCACTTGCCATGTGTAAAAAACACACATAATGATACCATTTTGAATTGGATAATCTTGCAAGATCTGTGCCAGCCCTGAGATTAATGACTTTTTTAAACTTTAGAAATGATACATATGTATAGATAGATATATTGACATATTTTAAATATCCGGACATAACATACTGATCTGGCTAACATACTACCAGTTCTATGAAACCTCCTCTCATCTTTCCTTTCTCTAGAATCCCAGTGCACTGTGTCTTTTTCATGGCCCATCACTTTGTGTAATGGATCGTGGTTGTATAGTCATCTCGCCCAAGAGCCGTTTGAGGGCAGAGACCATGTAAAACTTACTTTTGTCTCCTCATCCCTTCTTATTACACCTGCTACTATAGTGCCTTTCCCACAGAGAGCTCTTTAAAAACATCTGAAAATAAATGTGTGCTAGAAGAAAGGATGGAGAAGACACGCACTAAGATGCTGTAGGAGAAAGCACAGCCAGCATTCCTAGAGAAAATGTTTAACTTGTTTGAGAGAGTAGTCAAAAGAAGAACTCCAGAGGTAGATGCCAGAAGACTGTGGAACTGCAAGGAAGCAAATAATGACATCCAGGCAAGGCCCCTAACCCCTGAGCTACCTAGATATAATGGTTACTTTCAGACTGATACTAGGAACCTCCTTAAGCATAGACTTTTTAATTCTCTATTATTTGTTTATTTTTGTATGATTGTGAAGTAGATTGGGTAGACTGAAGCTCACTGTATACTTGGCTCAAGTTATTTCACTGTTGTTTCCTTCACTGATTTCTCTTCATGTCTCCTTTAACATGATTAAGTAAATGGCTCTTTACTATTCTTTTTTCTTTTTTTTTGAGACGGAATCTCGCTCTGTTGCCCAGGCTGGAATACAGTGGCATGATCTCGGCTCAGTACAACCTCTGCCTCCCAGGTTCAAGTGATTCTCCTGCATCAGCCTCTCGAGTAGTTGGGATTATCGGTACCCACCACCACACCTGGCTAATGATTGTACTTTTAGTGGAGACGGGATTTCACCATCTTGGCCAAGCTGGTCTCGAACTCCTGACCTTGTGATCCACCTGCCTCGGTCTCCCAAAGTGCTGGGATTACAGGCGTGAGCAACCGCGCCCGGCTGGCTGTTTACTATTCTTTTTTTTTTTTTCTTTTTGGAGACAGAGTCTCACTCCGTCACCAGGTGCCAGGCTGGAGTGCAGTGGCGTGACCTTGGCTCACTGCAACCTCCACCTCCCGGGTTCAAGCAATTCTCCTGCCTCAGCCTCCTGAGTAGCTGGGACTACAGGCAAGCGCCACCACGCCCAGCTAATTTTTTTTTTTTT